>JARHVA010003982.1:965000-1137500 GCA_037957365.1 Torreya grandis
CCAAAGACAAGCCTTCCAAAGGCCATTTCATGGTTTTTGTATTTCTAGGTGGTTCCAGATCAAAAAAATTGACATGGAGAATGGTATGGTCATGATAAAAGTTAATAAAAAACTTTTTTAATGTTTCAAACATTTATTATATCCCAATAAAAAAATTTCTCTTCTAGGCCTAAAAGGGCTAATTAGGCCCAATTTGGCAAGGAAATGGGATGGAAAACACACATTCACTTGGATTTGGCTCACAATTTTTTTTTGGAGCTGTAAGAAGATATATGGTACCTATAAAAATCCTCATATTCTCACCAAAACTTCCATATTATCTTAGATAAGGATATTTTTAGAAAAAAGGCTAAAAAGAGCCCATGGGAAATGCATTTTTTGGTGTTGATCTAGGTCTTTCTGAGTGTTTGATGCATAAAATTGTATTTTTATAGGTATTGTGTGTCATAAATAATCAATCCATGGTGTATATATTCCAAATTGAGCCAGACTTGAAGAAAACTCCAAATTTTCCTTCTATGCCTTAGTGCAAATGAGAGTTTTTTGGTGTTAAAAGACAAAATCAAAGCATATAACTTATCATAAGGGGTTAAAAAGTTAATATATGGAATGGTATGCCCAATATTAAGGGATAAAAATTAAATTCACGTTTGGGGAATATTTCAAAGGTTGAAAAGGCCCTTAGATTCCAAGGAAAGCTTCTTTCCTCCTTCAAATGTCACCTTTCAAGACCAAGTCAAAGTTGCCTTTGTCAAAGCTTCTAAGAGTCCTATGAAGTGGAAAAAACATAATTCATGAGTTTAGGATTCAAAGAGGACTTGTTATATGCATTTAAGACCTTTTTTCAAGGGTGAATATTTATTCTCCAAGAATATAGTGAGTTATGCAAGAATCAAGGCACCTATGTGGGTTAAACACCATAAAATAAGGAGAGAGACTTCTTAAATATTTCCAAATACATCTCACATGAAATTATATTCTAAATTTCCAAAGGAGAATTAAAAAAATTAATATAAATGCTAGATGGGGTTTTGAAGAAGACAAAGAAAAGGTCTCTTTTCCTATTTTCAAGGATTCTTGTCTCTTCTCTCCCCTCTCTCTCATTTTCTCTATATGTAGAGCCAATTTTTGGATTTCAAAAGGATCCTTAACAAGATTTGTGGCAAGGCCATGCTCAAAAAAAAAATTACTTACCTATTTTGATGAATAAAGATAGAATTCATACATCCTCAAAATATTTTTTTTGTATATTTTCATGGTTAGTTGATAGATAAAAGTGATAGTTATTTCTTCCTCTCATCTTGTACTATCCTTATTACCCATTTTATGGTGTCATCCTTATAGGTTGTGTAGTGTTCTTAAATCTTCTTATATGTTTGGAAAGTTCAATATTTCTTTAGTGTCTTTGAGAGACCTATTGAATAGGTGCCTTAGATCATGCATCAAGTCTGAGCCTCTGTGTGAAATAATGATGTTTGGAGACTTAAATTTGAGAAGTGTAGTTAGTTCTATGTTCTTGTTTATCATATGAGTGCATATTACACAAATGGAGGTCATATTTTGGTGTATCACCCCAATTAGATAGTTTTTCATTTTACTTTACCTTCTCTCTTTTCCTTTACAAGATGGTAGTGTAGAGTAGGGATCTTAATTGATACATCAAGGGGAGCTAGCCTTTAGAATCTAGAGATTCAATCCACCTATTAGACTGCCCACAACTTAGGATTATCTCCATGTTACTTCAAACTATGAAGGCCTAAAACTACCTTTAGAAGGGTGTTAGTCTATAAGAAAATAGTTTTTGGCACACCTGATGGGACTAATTAGAGCTGATATTAGAGAAATTATATTTGTAATAATTTTCTTCATGATTAATTTGGTGACTCTAGGCTCAAGTAATTGCTTATGATAGTCTAGGCATAGTTTCCAAGTAAGTCTATTTTTATTACACTATCATGAACGAGTTTTGATGGTTGTGTATGAGGAGAATTCCTATGATATGTTTCCTTATCATCCCTATGATGTATCTTACAATCCTTTTCATGATATATATGAGCCTTGTTATGAGCATAATTAGTCTAACCAGGAGTTTTATCAAAGCTATGGTGAGCCTTATCAAGTTTCCTATGATCTTTATTACCAAGAGCATGACTCTTACCTTCCTTGTGAACCATATCAGTCTCAAGATAAAATTTCACCCTTCTCATATGGATATGTTGTTTCATGTGAGCATCCTTATTTAAAATAAATAATGGATGAGATATAGCTTAAAATACTAGCATATGTAAGGAAAGTTTATTCAAACTCTCAGTATGAGGAAGTGAATGGTCTTTTTCAAAATGTGTTTAATGATCTAGAAGAGATAAAAGAGCTATGTATTTTTTTATTATAGAAGATGGAGGATTGGGAGATGTATAAAATTTAGTGGAACTAATTGTATCAATAAAGTTCTTATGTTCCTTATTCTCATGAAGTTCGTAACCATGCTAAGTATGTGCCAAGGGAGCTTCCTAGTTGGAGTCAAGAGCCTATTTGAGAGCATATTCAAGAGACTAAACTTTTTTTAGTTCCACTTCTTCACCACTCATCCCTCAAGCTCAAGTTATCCATGAGGACAAGGAGGTTTTAGACTTTGATGAGGTGATGGCAAAGTGATAGGAGCAGAATGTAGAGGTCTTCAAAAGTTTCTCTTGCCCTCCTCTTCAAGATTTTATAAATTATTCCATTGACTTCAAGACCCATAAAAATTATCATAATAAACCTTCCATGATTCATATTCCCTCACAAGCAAATGAATTTTATCACCTTCCCACCATCTCCCTTATTCAAGAGGAGCCTATTCTATGGAAGATAGAGAATGAGGTTGTAGCTACAAGCCAAGTTCTTGGAGAGTGTGAAGAGAATGCAAGTGTGTATGAGGAAGATTTATTCATTGATACATCACTTGAGGTACAAGTTTAAAATGAGGTTGTAGATGATCTTTAATAAAATATCCTAAGTGTGCATGAGAAGGTTGATCTTGATGTGAAAGAACTCCAAGAGGAGTTGGTACAAACTAAAGTCATAAATGAGATTAAGATATCTCCACTTGAGAAATATGAAGGTGTCATTTAAGAGTCACCTATTCAAGATCATTGTGCAGCTTGGGTTGACTATTCCAAGCTTCTTGAAGATATTGATGAACTTGGAACACTTGATAAGAAGGATGAGGTCACTCAAGGACAATGCATATATGATATATCACTTGACAAAGTTGTTGATGATAAGTGGTATGAGAAATCTCTAGAAGTACAAGATGAATTTGTCTTTGTTGGTGACTGGTTTATTGTTGATGACTAATTTGAGGAGATGTTAAGAGAGTTGGTAGGCAAGAAGAGTGTCTCATCAAAGGTTATCAAGCATAGCAAGGATGCTTCCTAATTGAGTCACCAAAATGTTGACAATTTGATGTCATAGGTCAAATTGTTACCCCTACCATTTTAAACTTTGCATACCATGCCAATTTGTCTTATGAGTCAGTATTTTCTCTTGAAAAATCATTGAAGAACCCATGTTTAATAGGTATTAAGGTTGTTTAGGTGATTTAAGGTCTTTTCCATCACTTGTCTTATGATTTTTAGTCATTTTTGGCCTTTTCAAGTCATTTCAAATGGTAATAAGAGACTAGATTGTATTTATGAGTTAATATCATGGGTCAAGATCATTACAAACCATAAAAATGAATAATCAGGTTGATCACATTCTGGACTAACTCTGTGACTCATTTTCATGTAAAATTAGACCATTTTATGCCATTCAAAGAAGTTTTTGATAGTATATTATCATTATTAATTTTTATTAAATCTTTATTCACCTAATTATAAATTTGAGAGACTCAAGAAAACATTTGATAGCATTTTTTTCATAGTTCCTTGGTGAAAATAGCTTTTTGGTGTAAAACAGGTCTTTTTGAGGCATTCATTTTGGTTTTCATAGTATTTTTGTGATAAAAACATAATATAGGATTATTTGGGTCGTTAAAGGTTAATATAAATGTTTTTTTAGTAATTAATGGGTCAAAAAATTACAAAATCCAACTTCTCTCCAATATTGACCTTTCTTTTAAACTTAGAAGGGCAATTTTCAAATGATCAGTACGAGAAGAGGAGAGAGAGTTAGGATCTAAGACTTTGGCCATTGTTATGAGTCTTATTAATATTGAATTTAGTGTCATTTTTTTCATATTTTTAGCCTCATATTTATTAACAATCACTAAGAGTGACAGTAGGTCACTATAGCCTATGCATCTAAGAGGGGTCTGTTCTAGGGCCTGTTTCTAAATCTCAGTAAACAATGAAGATAAATGGTGTTATGGAATGTTTTTAGGGTTTTTAGGGTCATTATTATAATTTTAATATTTTTTTAATTTTATAACTCTTCCCATGAAGGTATTTATAGCATACACCTCTTTCCCTTTCACTATTTTTCTGAGTGTTCTTGTGGATCAATTTTGAAGAAAAATATGGGTTGTTAATATATTTTTTAATCTTAAAAGGTTATATATTAATGTTTTAATACATTAAATTCATAATTTATTCAATTAATATTTCACAAGTCTCCATTCTAGGTATATCTCTGTTGAGAGGATTTAAGCTTGGTTTCTTAAAAGTTACAGAGTTCTAGTGAACTGAGGTGAAAATATTGTCATGTTCAAGGTGTTATATTATATATCAGTCTCATTCATGATTCCCTTATCTCTTTTATACATTTTTATATTCATAATATAAGCATAAAATCTCCACAAGCCTTCCATAGGGAATTTTTAGGCCTACAACACTAATGAGTACATACAAGTGCCTCATGAAAGCTAGTCATTTTTGAACATGAGATGGAAAAGTTTGTTTGAGAAATTAATCATGAAATAAAATCCATTTGATCATTTGGATAAGGTTTAAGACTGGTTGCAAATTTAGGTACCATACAAAATAGTCACTCAACCTTCACTACTAGGTTTGCAACATGAAAAGTGCACTTACAGTTGCTTCAACAGAAAATGAACACATTAAAATGAGAATATAGAAACATGTTTCAATATCTTCAATATGAAGGAAATAAATTAAGGTATTTGATAAGGATTTGAGACTATTGGTAGGACTTTGAACTACCCATATTAATTATGTCTACAATCAATATTTGTACATTACAATATCCACCCACATGTGGTCCTAGCGAGGATTAAAAGTTAGCATTTATGTAAAGAACATGATACAAGACCCTCTTAAGGGTTGAAGAGTTGAGGATATATATTGGGAACCTTGTCTAAACCATTATATTGAAAATCATACCCAAAAATTTTATATGCATAAATGATGATTGTGTTTAGGGACAAAATCCCTAAAACACAAAAACAAAGCACCTGGCCATTTTGATGATGCCATATGATGATGCTTCAAATAGCTTTGTTACATCCCAATGCACTCATTTGATGTCCTCCACATAGGGGAAGGTCTTTACAAAAGTAAAAGGGTGTATGATTAGTGGAAATTAGTTTTTAAGGGCTTCAAGATGCACTTTTATTCACTAAGACTTGATAGTGATATCTATAGGTTTTAAACTCTAAATGCCCTTCACACTCCAAAGTTGTAGTGTTAAATTATGTCTCCATGTTTCAGTGGTCTTTAATAGTTGTAAAGTACCTCAATGCTATAAGGAACACCAATGAATGTGGAAAGAACACTATATTTTTGCCTAATAGGCATACCTACAAGTGTGACTTTGTCTAAAAGGCTACCTATAGCTGGCTATAGGTATACACATTCTCATCATATAAACATAGACATGGAATACTAGTAGATGAGGACACACACAAGTTTACAACTACCTCCAAAGACATTGAGAAGAGTCCAAGGGTATATGACATAGATTATAGTGGTAACATTACCTATAATAACCATTATCACATCACCTATAGCTGTCTAATATAAACATCTACAGTCAAGAAAGATTGAAAATAAGGCATAAGGGTTGTACTAGTTGTATTGAGTAAAGACAAAAGCTTATTAGTCCCAAGGGTTTAAAGAGGTATAGTGACAATTGAGTGTTGAGTATCAAGAGAGATGAACCAAATAAAATCACCATGAAACTTTTTTCCTATTACCATGTTACTCTTATATCCATATAAAGGTGACCTAAAATCATAAACTCCTGAGGTCTTAACAAGGTTTTATGATAGTTTGAAAGGTGAGAGGTTTGGGGATGAGACTCATGATCTTAGTTTCCAAGATTGATTTAAGGTGAGAGATAGAGATAATGTCATAAGAGACTTAAAAGAGGATTAATATTAGATAATTAAAACCTATAGAAGGTACCTCCACCTACAACCCCAAGTGATGCACAATCAAGTTTAAGAGATAATGTATTGACTATTCGTGTGCATGGAGGAGTCCTACAGTGCAAAGGATTCATGGAAACATGTTAATAATAATATGAAGAACTTAACCATGGAAGGAGTTCTAAAACATTGAAATCCTTAGGGTAAATTGAAAAACATGGTCTAAACCCTCAAATAGGTCTTGATAAAGACATAACCTATAGCCACCTTAACATCTTGATGAGGTTGCCTAATGGAATGGAGAGTTAGTGGATACATTATAAGGAGTGACACTAAGTTCAAAGGATGAATAGTGTTTTTAAATCTTGTATGACCTTAAATGAGATGGATACACCTCTCTCAATTAATAATGACAACCTACAGGTCCCTGTAGGCCTAAAAAGGATAATCTACAAGCTTGAGGAAGGGAAATAGGTTGAGTGATCATAATGGATGCATTGGTCTAGGTATCTAGCATTCCATGAGTACATTTAAATCACCCAAGTAGATTAAAGGGTTTAAAATGAGTTTATACATTAATTTAACTATGTTTATCACCTTTCAAGTGTATTTTTGGTTCTCAAAATGTATGTCTACAGCTGGTTGTGACATGACAACCTCCATAAAACATGGTGAATGATAAATGGTCTAGTATGGGTATGATATAAAGGATAAAAATGATGGAAAAAGTGCATTGGGTATTTAAATAGGAATTAATATCAGTGTATAATTTATAATATACAATTTACACCTACATGTATGCCATGTTCCTGAGTAGGAAACATAAAGTGTAGTCATAATGGACTGTCAATTAGGATATGCCTAGACAAGCACATGTTATGCTTGAGAGATTGGGAAATATTATGAGTGATAGTAGGTGGTATAACACCTTAGAAATTATGGTGTTACTTTAATTGGATTTATATGTAACTTTAATAAGGTAATTAAAGGTTTTCAAATGAGAAATTGTAATCAAATTTGAAGACCTAACACACAACCAATGTTACAAAAGTCTTGGCATTTTTGTGGTTTAGAGGTACTAGAAGCATCATTTTGACCTAATTTTTTTTGAAATGGGTCCTTATGACTCAAGTAACAATTAAATATATATATTTTTCATAAAAAATTATGGAACATATCTGATTTTGTCTCATAATTAGGCCACTTTCAGGCATGCATGGAGGCAAAGACTGATGGGAAAGTGACCAAAATGAGTGTTGAGTGGTATTAGAACACTTTTTGGTGATTTTTGATGACTAAATAAGGTATATTTAGTGTTAAAAACAATTAGTTAAGCATTTTAATGATGATAAAACACTCATAAGTGTTGGTGAGTGGCCATTTGCAGTCAAACCCCACTAGCCTAGACTAGGCCTTTTGCCCAATAAGGGGTCATTTTCAATTCCAAGGTATAATGACCATTAAAAATTATTGAAAAATATTAATGTGGGTATATTATATGTTTTAAATCTATTTTTTTTAAGAATAAGTCACAAAGAATCCATTTTTTGACCCAAGCTCATCACAAGGTGCACAAACTGGAGAAACAAGCTCGAGTAGGCAATTTGGATTGCTCATATCTTCTTGGATACTTTTCATGGGTGATCAAGGAGATTAGAAAAATTGGATAGGGCCTTTATATTCCAATTTTTTGATTTCTTTTGTAATTTTAATGTCATAACTTTATGAACAAAGGTTAAGAGTGAAAACTACCAAAAACCCTCTAAAGACCCTATTTTGGACCAGTTTATAAGTTTTGAGTTGGATACCTAACCAAATAGAATATTTGATTCATTAAACCTAAAAAATGTTGTATGGGAATCTTATAGGGTCCTTAAAATAGTTTTTTATATACCTTCACTTGTACGGATTTGGGAAAAATAGTAATTTTTGAGCTTTTTGGAGCTAAAATGAGTGTTCCAAGGAGTGTATAAATATGCCAATTTATGAAAAATGAATATTAAGACTTTTTTTAAATTATTAAGATAAAAAATTTAGAATAAATCATCAAAAATTTCCAAAACCATTACATTCTTTTGGGCCAATCAGAAAATGCCTTCAAAGGACAAGCCTTCCAAAGGCCGTTTCATGGCTTTGTTATTTTCAGGTTGTTATAGATCACAAAAATTGACATGGAGAATGTTTTTGGAATGATAAATTTTAATAAAAAACTTTTTTAAGGTTTCACACATGTATGATCTCCCAACAACCAAATTTATTTCTCAGCCTAAAAGGGCTAATTAAGCCTAACTTGGCAAGGAAATGGGATGGAAAACACACATTCACTTGTATTTATCTCACCAAATTTTGTGTGGAGATGTATGAGGCTATAGGGTACCTGTAAAAATCTTTATATTATCAGCATAACTTCCATATTATCTTAGACAAGGAGATTTGCATAAAAAGTGCTACTAGGAGCCCATGAGAAATGCATGTTTTTGGTGTTATTCAAGGTCTTACTGATTGTTTGATGCATAAAATTTACTTTTTATAGGTTTGGTATGTCCTAAATAATCCATCCATGGTGGAGATATTCCAACTTGATCCAAACTTGAAGAAAACTCCAACTTTTCCTTGTATGCCTTAGTGCAAATGAAAGTTTTTTAGAGTTTGAAGACAAAATCAAAGTATATAGCATATCATAAGTTCTTATAAAGTTAATATATGGAATGGTATACCAAATATTAAGGTATAAAAATTAAATTCACGTTTTTTTAAGATTTCAAATGTTGAAAATGTCCTTAGACTCCAATGAAAGCTTCTTTCCTCCTTCAAACGCCACCTTTCAAGACCAAGCCAAAGTTACCTTTGTCAAAGCTTCTAAGAGTGCTATCAAGTGGGAAAATCATAATTAATGATTTTATTAGTGAAAGGGGAATTTTTATATGAATTTAAGACATTTTTTCAAAGGTGAAGATTTTTTCTCCAAGAATATAGTGAGTTATGCAAGAATCAAGGCACCTATGTGGGTCAAACACCATAAAAAAAGGAGAGAGACTTCTTCAAGATATCCAAATACATATCACATGAAATGATACACCATATTTCCCAAGGAAAATAAAAAATATTAATAGAAATGCTACATTGGGTTTTGAAGAAGATAAAGAAAAGGCCTTTTTCCTAGTTTTAAGGATTCTTGTCTCTTCTCTCCCCTCTCTCTCATTTTCTCTATATGTAAGCCAATTTTTGGCATTAAAAATGATCCTTAACCTGAGTTATGTCAAGGCCATTCTCAAAAAACATTTTTATTTTCCTCTTTTGATGAATAAAGATATAATTCATACTTCCTCAAAAGCTTGTTTTAGTATATTTTCATTGTTAGTTGATAGATGAAAGTGATAGTTATTATTTCATCTCATCTTGTCCTTTCTTTATTACCTATTTTTAGGTGTTAAAATCATCCTTATAGGTTTCATAGTGTGCTTAAATATTCTTGTATGTTTGTCAAGTTCAATCTTTCTTTAGTGTCTTTGAGAGACCTATTAAATAGGTGCCTTAGATCATGCATCAAGCGTGAGCCTCTGTGTGAAATATTGATGTTTGGAGACTTAAATTTGAGAAATTTAGTTAATTTTATGTTCTTTTTCATCCTATTAGTTCATATTACATAAATGGAGGTCATATTTTGTGTATCACCCCAATTAGATAGGTTTTCATTTTAGTTTACCTTCTCCTTTTTCCTTTACAAGATGGTAGTGTAGAGTAGGGATCCTAATTGATACATCAAGGGGAGAAAGCCCTTATAATCTAGAGATTAAATCTAGTTATTAGGCTACCCATAGCCTAGGATTATCTCCATGTTATTTTAGACTGTGAAGGCCTAAAACCACCTTCACAAGGGTGCAAGTCTAGAAGACAATAATAATCAAAATACATTATTATAAATTTCACAAAACCTAATTTATTTTATTTAGTTTCTTTATTTTATATTGTATTGACATATTAAAAACTAAATCAGCCCTATCCTTTCTTATAGATATTATATCGACCCCATCACAATTTCAACCAAATCAGTATTTCCATTACTAAGTCAGCCAGTATCTACCTTACTAGTACTAAATTAGCACTTTTTCATCCTCTATAGTACTAAGTTAGCCACATACTATTAAAATAAGTTATCCCACTAGTACTAAGTCATCCTTTTCACCTAACCAACTAAGTCGGCCACAAACTACTAAGTTGGCCTACTAGTTTTTCTTATTTTCTACAAAGTAAGTTGACTTGGTCGACCTTATTCATTCACTGTGATGACTTTTTGACTAATTACCATAAATTCCTTAGGAATTTATTGGTTTGACTCTTTCCTAACCAACACCTCATTTGAACCCTTGTGGCCCTACAAATTTTAGAGGGTTCATTCTAGTTTTTAGATTTTGCCTAACAATCAAATTTCTATAAATCACTTAATTTCAAATAAAAATACTTGAAAAAAATTAAATATTTTAATTTATTACTTGTGTTTCACTCATTATAGCTGATATGCATCCTTACCATCTTAGCTATCATCTCTTCACCATTTTGGCTCTCTGAGATCTCACTAGGTATATCAGAACTCTATTTTTCTTAGAATAGGAAATAATACCAAATGATTTATTTTTCATCCTATTTAATTTAATATTCCAAAATTATTTACCATTTAAATATTTACCATTATATTTATTATTTTGATCATATATTTGTCTCTACTAACTCTTTTTCCAAAGCATAAAATGTTCAAAAATCTTGACATCATAGAGAATATTTTCCAATATTATATGTCTATATTGCAAAAAAAAAATTCATTCTTTTTTGCTAATCTATATAGGTTGGCCTCATGTTCTTCGCATTGAAAACCTTCACATTTCATGCATATCCTTCTTTATCTATAACACTAAGGTAAGTAAAGGTATATATTGTTCAAGTTTATCTTTTCATTTATCTTATTTGATTTATAATGCACTTTATTTAGCTTTAATATTATGTGTTTTTATGTTCTTTTTTTGAAGCACCATACCATGTTGTACCTACATGACATGTGATGAGATTTGAGTGGGGCATATGTATACACATAATATTTTAAAACTTTATAAATTACTAATGATTTATATCTTGTAGGAACCCATCAAGTCTCAATCTCTCTAAGTTCACACCCTAAGGGGTGCACCAAAAAAGGGGTGGTTAGACCATTGGTGCTTCATAATATTGTTATCCATTTTTGCCTCTCATTATCTACACACTTGTCTCCTAAACCCATTTGCCTAAGCTTGGAATCCTATTTTGCACCTTCCTCTAGCCATTTACCACCTTCACTAGCCTTTCCTTAACCTAAAACCCCTTTTTGATAGTTTATATTACATAGTCAACCCCATCAACCTTGTATTTTTATTGACAAAACTTATTAGGGTCTAGGTCGGCCCATTGCCAACCTAGTCCATGACCTAGTTTTTTTTTGTCAATTTTGATACTAGGTCAACCGAGTCAACCTTGTCATCCTAATTTTTTTAATAAATCAGGTTAGATTTGCCTATATGAACACATTCATTTTTCCATTTATATAAGAAGAAAAGAAGAAGTAAGATATATTGTGCATCTGATTATTCACCATTATTCTTGAGGAACATGATTAGGGTTTCATAATTTCCTTGGAGATATGGATATTATGTTTTGGAAAAGTATTTTGGATGCATTGATAGGTTATGTAGCCTAGATCTAACTTATCCTTGCCATTCTTATATACCACAACAACATCTTGTGAATCACCTTGGCCAAGGGAGAGATTGAGGCTTGATGGGTTTATCTTCAAAGGTAAGTATTATTAGATTTGTTCTTCCTTTGTAAGAGTAGATAAATATGCATTTACACTTCTTTTCCATGCATTAGTATTCCACATACATTTACATGAGTATATGTTTTCTATTCATATTTACTTTTAGTATTTATTACTCCCACTTTGTGCCATAAGCTTTGGTGGACACTAATTATACTTTACTTTACTTGTTATTAGTTTAGTGAATATGAAAACATAGGACTTCGTTAGGGTTAATGCATAGTTCTTATTGATTGGAGGCTTTGGAACCATCTCTAGTGATATTATTTGTGGTAAAAGATCCCTTGGCTAGGCCTAGTGGATCCATATTGGTCATGACCCCAATTATCTAATGTATCCCTAATTGGAATTATAAGTAAGATTTATATTCTATGAGCTAGTATTGATTTATAGATTTGCTACATTTCCCATTACATGCATAGCTCAAATAAATGCTTCCCTATGTAGATCCTCCCATATTTAAAAAGGAAACTATAGGATTGGACCCACTGGTTTAGGAAAAATAGGAGGATGTATGTAATAAATTAAGATATATATAAAACATATCCTACTTAGTAAACCCAATATAGAAGAAAGTAATCAAATAACATCTATTATAATAATTTTTATATTAGGGGCATAATAAAATTAGATGTAATAAGCCTAATCAAGGGATCTCTTATCACATAAAACTAAAGGAGAGGTTTTAAAAGCCTCTAGTAAAATAAAAATATGAAATTAACCTAGTTATTACTTATAATACATAAAATGAAACTAAAATAATGCTCACCAAATCATGTGAGATAAAGGGGGATGTTTAACACAAAAAAACAATTGAGGGATCATGGTAGGCAAATGGGGGTTTAGATCACCAAAGGTGGAAGATGTTAAGAAAAGAAACCTTATAACTATTATAAGTTTAAGTATAGAGATAATATAATAAAAGATTTATACATTTAAAAGCTATTACTTTTTACAATATATATCTATCAAATGAAATATAAAAAGTTATAAATTCTTACCTTTGGGTGAACCTGTCGAATCTCAATCTCCTTTGGCCAATGGTTCTTTACAAAAGGTGGTTGTGTATTTTTAAATATCACACAATAGAAATCATATCTAGGCAAAACCATACTCCTAATTTTCATCCAAGACTTCGCACAAGACATGTTATCTTCACTCTATGGCAAACCATAAATAATGGCTCCTTCAAATGTAGATGTAGCATAATTATGAGTTTTAATAATGTGAAAATGAATTTTCCTTTCTATTGGATTGAAATGAGCATTGTATTTATATAAATGCAAAATATTTTATCCTTATTGAATTTTAGATGATGATGTCAGCCAATATGACCTAATTTTAAATAAAAGGTTATCATTATGCCTCAAACTATGTTGGTTTAGTTGACTTAGTTCTATAACATGTGTTTTAACTTATATAATAGAGTTGAAACCAATGAATTAGTAGTAACATAAGGTGTTTAATAATTTATGTAATATTTAAAAGGATAATTTCTTAGGGAAATGGATAAACATGGTTTTAATTTATTAGAGGGTTCAATAAATAGGATGTGTAATTGGTTTAGGAAATGATAGGGTTGATCAAAAATATTATGAATCAATAATTTTCTACCCATCCCTTTTCTAGTGTACCCTTTAATGTGTGAACTTATAGAGCTCAAAACTTGATAGGCTCCTATAAGATATAAACCATCAGTAAATGATAATGTTTTAAAACATTATGTGTATACATATACCTCAATAAAATCTCATCACATGTCACATAGGTGTAATATGGGATTGTGCTTCAAGAAACAACATAAAAATGCATAATGTTGAGCTAAAAATTTATATTATAAAGTGGAAAATAAATAAAATTAAATAATTTGTAAACATGTACCTTTACTTATCTTGTTGTTGTATAATATGATTTACATGAGAAGCATATAAAAGAGACATTGAATGTGTATAACAAGCTATGGGCCTAAAAAATAAGATAAAATTTGAAACTTTTTCAAAAATATGTAGTTAGGACTAAAAACTTATTTGTTTACTAACTTCTTGTAGCTTTCTAAAATAATTTATAGAAGAAAAATTATTAGAAAAATACATCATCTTTCAATAAATAACTACAAGGTTAAAAGTATACCTTTTTTTTTACAGAAGGGTAACTAAATAATCATTTATACTTTTTATTATTTTGGAAATCATATCTCTGGGTGACCAAAAGTAGAAATGAGAGAGATGATGGCTTGGATGTAAGGAGGAGGATGAGTTATAGGACATATCATATTTTCTATCAGGATAGTCTAGGTATGGGGTGTATTTAATACTATTTTTTAGCAACTTTGGTTTAAAATTTAACTAGGATTAGAAAATTAGATGACAACGTAACTCTATGCAACATAAATTTCACCAAAAAATTTAGTAATAGAGTAAAAATTATGATAAATAGTGGGTAAGAATCAAGGTATAAAAAACTAGGTTTAGGACATTAATGACATTCTAGTTAAAAATCTCTATAAAAATTAAATGGGGTCAGCCTAAGTGACTTAATTGAATTGTGAATGTTTTGGTAGGTGGATGACTATGTAATATTTAGATGACCTAGTTATAGATTATAGTGGTTGATCACATTGAAGGTGGCTAATCTAGTTAAAATATCAAGGGTGGCTGATGGTGTATACCTGGATGACTGCATTATTTTTAGGGTGGTTGTCTTAGTTGGTAAGGTGGATAACCTAGTAGAAATGATGTGGGGTGGCTGAATACATAAACCATGTCTAAATTCATTATTTATAAGGTGTCCAATTTATTTCTTAAGGTGGCCTACCTAGTAATGATAAGGAAGGGTGGTCGATGATGTACACCATGTCTGATTTCATTATTTTTAGGATGGTCATCTTAGTTAGTAAGTTTGATAACCTAGTAAAAATGAGGTAAAGTAACTAAATGTGTATACCATGGCTAAATAATATAAAAATAAGGTGGTTAACTTAGTATATAATTTTTTTAACTTAGTAGTAATGGTGAAGAAAAGGCAAATCATATTGATAAAGCTGTTAGGTATAGTAATTGCTTGTATTTTTCATTTTATAAAGTATGTTAGATTATTATTTGGGATAGAGATATAATATGTACTTTGTTTTTTGATAGTTTATATAGGTGATATAGACTCTAGAGATTAGTATATGTAGTTTATCTACCTAATATGCTTGAGATATTACCTATGATAGATTGAGCATAGTTGAGTACATTGGGATTTTATAGTATTACAGAGATGCAGTGGATTTTTCTTAGTTTAGAGTTAGGACATGTTCTTAGGAACATGGGAATGACTACATAACACATTTAAATTTGTGGTGGATATGGATACCATTGAGGTGGGTATCACCCTAGAGGATGTCCATTCATTATTGGGACTTCTAATTATAGGCATGTTTATGGTGTTCGATACACCAAAGATAGAGGAAAGAAGATGATCTTTAGTCTTATGGGTGATTATATATGAGAGATATACTTAGTTGGCCTTTTCAGAGAACCTATTTGATGTATATGTGTCACTCATTCTATATATCTAAAAGACCATTATTAGACTTATGATAGCTTGTGTGATCTATGACAAGCTAGATGAGAAGGTTCCATTATATATTGTTGCAGTGTGTTAGTCCATGTTGGAGTAGGAATTGATGTATGACTTTGATATTTGATTTGGGTGAAATTAGGGAATTATTTTTTTGTGATTCTATCATGAGGTAGATTATGATTAGCCATTTTACTTTATTAAGTAGTTATATTTATGATATATTTTTTATTTACCATCTTGTGGAATTATTGCATGTGGTATATCCTACCCTACTACATGTGTGGTGATAAACACAAAATCATATATTATGTACTATAACACATTCCCAAAAAATTCATATGGTCACATGGGGAGAGAATATTTGGTGGTTGTATTAGGGAAGGTAGATACTTAGACCTCATGTTTAAGTACCTATCAAGAACAAGTGCATGTGAGGATTATAGGGCACTATCATTGGTGGGTAGAGACACATCTAGTGCCTCACTAACCAGGATAGTTTAGGTTTCCAAACTTGGCATATCCTATATTAGTGTCATAATTTTGGGCACAACATGTGAGGGAAAATATTAGTATGAGGCTATGGGAGTACTAACAGATGTTCCCATAATACCAATATACCATTAGAGATGTGCAAGATGGTGACATTGGTGACAGAAGGGGATCTAATGATGACTAGAAGAGGAGGATATGTAATTTTTTTTTCATAGCAATAAATATTACAATTACCACCAAAATGGTGGGGATATAGGTATGATCTAGTGCATCTACATATTCATATACAACCACAAATAAAATGAATACTACAAACACAACCACCATCACCACCACATGGAGATACAATAGTATAACCTTCATTGAGTTGGTTGATTGTGACATGGATTTATATTGGACCTAATAATGTTCAAATTATTCAACCTAACCACTATTGAGGTTTTAAACCACCATAGAGCCATGATTAATAGAAGGTACTTGGTAGTCAAGTAGATGGGATACTATTGGTGATTAAGCTAAATTTTGATATTATATATATTGATATAAATGATATATAGATATTATATTTTGAATATATACATGTGAGATCTAATGTATACATGGTATGAATTTTATACATTTTACAATAGAGGAGGCTAGATGGTCAGCCATGGTTAAGAGAGTGTATCATGATATATTGGATGGTGTACTACCTTAGCATGATATAACATAGATAATTTATCCTATGGTGCCTTCATCACCTAGTTATGAAAGTTGGTTTTGATTAGTTATTGAGGTATCTAGATAATTGTGGAAACTATTTTATGTAGCATAAATAGCATTACCACTAGGAGTAGGTAATGGGGACCTGTGAGAATCATAGTTGATAATTCAAGATCAAGTTGTACGTTTTGAGATATTTGTATAGTTAACATAAGTGAAATGTAAGGTGGCTATAAACACCCAAATTTGGTCAAGAAACTATAAACACTATGTATTTTGTTACTAATTCACATGAAGGTCTTAATTATGAATACAATCCTTGTTCACATGGTCATTTTGATTCTTTTGATCTTTCTCACGTCTTATTTTCCCTATTTGCTTCACCCCCATTGGTCTTAAGTCACCTCTTCCAAGTCATAGGGGCCCTTAGCTTATCTTGTTTGGTCTTATCTCTATTTTATTCTCTTAGGACATTAGTACCATTTTTAGGATAATAGTGCCATGTGGTGATAGTGTCTAGTTATGTCTCTAGTATCTAATGGTCATTTTATCTCATGTTTGAGTCTTAACCCTTTCTTGAGCCTTCTCTTATGTTTTATATCCCTCTTTTACAACATGTTAGCCAACAAACAAGGTCACATATTCAAATCATATTTCATTTTATATAAATATACTCACAAGGAATTTTTAATCTAATACTTACTATATTTTCACATATTTATATAAAATCATTCATTATTATAGCTCAATACTCCACATAATACGCATATATCACATCTAGACATTATATGCTTGATCAAAGAAGGGCCTAATTGAAAGTCATTATAGCATAATATGTAATTTTACTATGCATATTCCCTAAGGGAGAACTACGTGTGATATGAGACCCCTAACATTAGGGTTAATGTATGCAATGGTTAGGATAACAGGGGTTCTACTCTATGTGATCGTAACATCCCAAAACTCAATTTTTGCTCCCTTTTTGCATTTGATCTTATTGTTTTTCATGTGTGAATGTACTTATTAGGGTTTTAAAAGAGATTAAACTAAAATAATGACACATTCAATGTCTTGGATGACATATAACCACCTATAGGACCCTTAAAACCTATCATATCTTCCCTAAAAGTTCTAAACAATTCTTATAAGATGGACACTAGAACCATAATTTGACACTAGTGCCACATGATACTACTATCCTAATATTAGAACTACTATCTAAGACTATATTTCAACCATCATCATAAAAAAAAAGGTGTGTACCTATTTCTCTATCTTGTTTGAGCTCCTTGATCTATAGAAAGACTTGTTTTATTCTATATAGGTACTCTTTCTCTCTATACTTGATATTTTTAGAAAGGTTTGTTAAATAAATTATTTATAGTTTTCATTTTATATTATTTTCATACTAAACCCTTTAATACCATATGATTTACACCCATGAATTACTAAAATTTTAAAACATTTGGTGAACCCAACTTACTTCAAATAATGCTTAAAACCCTAGTTTTACCTAGGGTTTACTTTCTTCCAATTTTTGTGCATTAATTTAGGGTTACAAACTTCTATTTTTTCTTAATTTTTGTCATAACATAGATAATTAAAATTTAATACTATATTATGTTTTCATTAATTTCAAGTTTTTTTTTTTCAAAACAACCCTCATTCAAAACCTAGATACACATACTAGGTCCCTATAAACCCAAATACTAGCAATTACGGTTTCACTTACAATCCTAGTTTATTTTACAAATTTAGTTTAAAAAGTCTCTTATTTGAACATACAATTATGTTATATTTCATTATACCTCTTATGTATTAGCTATTCATTATTTACATTATCTTTTTTGGTAAGTTTAAAATGGCATCTAAAAAGTCTACCCCTCACCCAATTGAGGATTTTTTTATTTTTTATCATAACTATAATAATGAATGGAAATTTTTTCAATATTTTACATTATAAAATAATAATTAATTAATTTATAATGATGATGATGACTATTATTATAATTATGGATATGAGGATTACTATGAGCATGACTAAAAATCTAGATGAGGATATATTAGATATGTTTTCTTGTCTTTCCTCTCCATCTTGTCTTACACCTCAAAATCAAACTAACAATATAATACAAAAATAGCCTCTTGTTGGTATTTCTTTTTTCCAATGTGATCCTAGATTTTCAACTACCTTTACTACCTCCTTATTCAAATTAAATCAATATAAGTTCAATACATGAAATCCACTTTTGTATGATTCAGGTAAAGTAGATAAAATCAATGCATCTTGTTTACACTTCTTAGTTAAATTCAAAAAAGCATGTACTAATGATATTACACCTTTTACCAATGCACAAACTAAGGTAGATGAAATTATTTTATCACCTTGTTTTACATGTCAAGCTCATTGCAATAATTCTTACAACAAATTGATAATGCAAATGTCTCTAACTCTTCTCCTACATGTCATAATATGCAAAAATAAAAAATTATTTCTGATTATTCTACCCTTAACTCGAAAATTGAAATTAATAATCATTCATGCATTTCACACATAGCAAATAAATGCATTGTGTTGCACCCACACATGATGACACATTACATAGCATTAAAAAGTTAAAATATTCTCTCTCTCTCTCTCTCTCTCTCTCTCTCTCTCTCTCTCTCTCTCTCTCTCTCTCTCTGTGAGTATGTGGATGATACTTATTTTACTCTTACTTCTACAAGTGAATTAAACTATGATTTTGATGAGCTTTAGGATAATGATGATTACTGTGATTATGATGAAGAGGACATGGATTCTACACCTTATATTTTTCTTCCTAATTCATCTATTTCTCTTTTTCAAACAAATACTAGGTCACATGTAAAAACACACATGCACTTATTCTTATGTTCATAAATTACATTTACTTGAGAATAAAGTACCTTCTTCTCAATTATCATGTGATACCTCTTTAAAAAATAACAAAATAAGAGATACCAATTAATCTCCCTCAACCCCCCTTATTATAGTATAACACATTTCTAAAACTAACCTAAAATTGGGTGATAACTCATTTACCTCTAACCAGGTCCCAAATATCACACCTCTAAAGGTTATATATATCAAACCAACCCTCCATAAAAAATATTCTCAATGCCATATACCAATGGCTAAGATAAATCACAAAATTCAAAAGTTAAATGAAACCCTTGATGATATACCTTTAGAAGAGGTAATATCCTTAATTATGATGATGTACCTTCATAATAGGTAATCTTATTGATGCATGTTATGGGTGATTGACAAAAAAAATTAAACCATCTAACATTGGAAAGTAAATCATACCACTTGTGGGTGGATTCTGATGCCATCCATAATAATCCCATACCATGTAGGATTTTCAATGTAACATTATTGTTAAAACTATAGATACAATATTTACCAAAGTTTTATGGACATGAATATCCATACTTACATATTTAAGATTAAAATAAAGCTATGGCACATGTTACTAGTAGTTTGACTCTTTTACAACTATTTCCTAGGACTCTAGAGGGTTAGGCAATAGAGTGGTTTCATCTTTCACTCCCTAGTGGTTCAATACAGACATACAATAAGTTAGAAGAGGACTTTTGCGTGTGTTACATTTAATATAAGGGACCTTAGGTTACTTATGAAAGGTAGCCTTCACCACACCAGTGCCAATCAAAATAGTAAATGAATACATTTTGAGACTCACATGCATGAATCAATTAATCTAATAGCTAATAGATTCAAAGGTAAAATACCTTTTTTATAGAGGTCTCATTCTCCCTATTCAAAAATATATTACTATATGATAGATCAAAATCATTCAAACATATATGTTACATAGCTATGAGATTAGGAAACAAATTGGGACTAGTGGTTACACATTCAGAGATATATTTTAATGTATGATTCTTAGAGCCCCAATCATATAACATGGTAAAAGAACCTAATCCACTTCCAATTAATAAAATAGTGGAATAGAAATAACTAATAAATATACTCATCAAGGGAAAATATCCACTTCATAGAGAAACTCATACATTAATTAGATCAAAAGACACACAAAGAGGGGCTATATAGTTTTTAGATAAGGATAGGCATTGTAAAATCTTGCTTACATTATTAGATAAGGAGATGATCACACTTCCTCCTACTAATAATCATCTATCACACCATTTAAAAAGGGTAAAAGTAATCCATATTAAAATTTTCATAAGATAAATGGACATTCAGATGATCATTATTATTTTATTTGAGCTTGCATCGACCAGTATGCCAATTGAGGAATTATAGAACTCACATAAGGGGAACTGAGATCTCAGTCTCCACACTCTCCTAGATCACACTCTTATACAATAGAGTTATCCTAGGATGTTCCATTTGAGGAGATATCAGTTACTCTATGAGCCATGTGATTTTTAGGACACCTATTTATGATCAATCTCATGCACCATAGATTGAGTAGAGATGGCAGCCAATTCATAAAGATTAGATTACAACATCAGTTCACATACCTATCAAGATATTTGGAAACAAATATAGAAATTAGAACATGGCATCAGTTTGAATAATTATCAATATATTTAGAAACAACTACAAAGTTCAAAGCACAACATCAATTCAAACACCAATAAATATATTTGAAAATAATTATAAGGATCAAAATATAACCTCAATTTGACCGTTGATCAAGATACCTGGAAGAAACAAAAAACATAATAACATAGTTCAATAACCAATTAATATATTTACTAGAGATTATAGAGTATAGAGTACAGTTTTAACACACAAACTAATCGATCTCTTTGTTACAGAGTATGCACACATAACCACTAACAATGTATCACAAAAAGATTCATTTTTAGAGTCTATTTCTACTCCAACACAACATGATTAGTATGGTCATTATTTTGACATGCCATCTAGACTCATATAGTGCATACAATATTCACATGATATACACACAAATATATCATGAAACACCTATAAAACCTATGCCAATAAATAACATTCCTAGTCTACTACACATTTATACATAAACATTTGTAAACAAATAAGGATTCATTACCTTTACTTAGATAAATACCATATACCCATATCACCATTTGAAAAATTCAAAATAATTAAATACATATAAACATACACAATATAACCATATCCATATACTAATATACACAATGCCAATATAACAACAAACATCTATATATATAACTCAAATTATAGTTTCAATATAAACACAATACATCACAAAATAATGTATACTTGGGCACTAGGACCAAACCCCTCACTATCATTCTCAAACATATCCATGCTATAAATGGAAGCTCCACTCTCCCTTTGTAATCTCAATCGATGAATCCGTATACTCTCCCTCTCTCGTGATACATACCCAGCTCAACCATAAATTCTACATGCTCTCATTGTAGACTTATGTATTCGTCCACTATCTGACTATTGGCCCCACATAGAGCATCATGTTAAGGCATGGTCTATTTATGCTACTCTATGGGGGCCTCATCTCTTTCTATAGTTGTTCATCTTGTTGGTTGAATATTTTTTTGGTCAGCATACTGATAAACAAAATATGTCTGATCAGCTAAAGTAGGAAGATTAGTCATCCAAATGTGTGGTTCACCACATCAAAAGGGGACTAATCTCTCCTCTCATCAAGGGGAGGTTCCCTATATATATATATATATATATATATATATATATATATAAACAGAAAATAATACTCAAGGGTAGGATAAACCATCCATCTCTCTTTTTTCAGAGATGATGCATGCAGATCAAAGGAGAAATCTTAGGGATAATGACAGAACGCACTCCTCTTTTTTTAGAATTACTATTCATCAAACCACAAGAATCTTCCTGGTAGTAATTGCAAAATGTAACCAAGGATGTAGTAACTAGTAACTTGAGATGTAGCACAAAGTCTCCACCTCAATTGCCCAAGAGTGAGATATGAAGGACAATGAGGGTACAAAGTCATCCCAAGGTCTTTTACACAGAAACAAAAAGAAAACACACTAAAGGTAATTATGGGGGCAAAAAGTCTCTCCACAGTTGACTTCAGGACACCTTCCTAACTACTTTCACTAATTCTACTTGTTGAATTAAAGGGACATAAAATATATTAAGGAAAAAGACATAAGAATAGTTTCCCCAACAATAAAGATATCACAGCACAAAGTCTGAAAAGTCACTTGCTTTCTTATTCCAATAACAAAATATGATGAATAATTTGAGTTCAAAGTCTCAGTAATGCCTTTCAATTTGGGCAGAGTTGCATTTTTGATAATCAGAGAGAGATCCCCTCCATAATAACAAGAGAATCCCTTATATAGCCTCTTCAAGAAGGACTTGGGAATAGTAACACATCATGTTGCATTGAATTTTGTTAAGAAGACATGCTGGAATTTAGGGGCATTTACCCATTTGCTTTTCTCAATGCAGAGAAATAGGCCACACTATTGAAAGTTTGCATCTTTCAATATCCACCTCGTAGTCTACTTTTAGAAACATATATGATGCGTAAATGTTTTTAGTCTTTCCTAGTCATTCCTCCTTTTTTGGTTATTTGAATAAGGTCCTTGATTCAATTAGATGCTCTATTCCTTAGTCACTTCCTGCTTGTCTTGGCCTTAAAGCCTTTGAATGCATTCGGGTCTATGCTTAAACCTACAAGGATCAATAGCTATTTCATTGTTGTGACTTTACCATCTGTGGGAATGTCACTTTCCTTGGAAATTCCTTTGGATTTGTAATTTGATCTTTCCCAGAGGGGACCTACCCTTCAGGGCCTTAAGAAATGGTCTACTTTGGGTTGGGAAGAGCCCCCTGCAAGGGTATCTGCCCTTCGGGTGGTCTTCAGATGGCCTTCAGGCTTCTTTCTTCTGGCAGGCTTTATCCTTTATTTCCTTTAGACAAAATGTCTGAAGGAATTCCTTCAGACAATTTGTCCAAAGGAAATCTTCCTTGCCTTCTCTTTCTACCAAGCTTTGCTTTGTTTTTCGGTCTTTTCTTTTAGAGGAAAAAATCTGGAGGAATTCTTTCTGAGGAAAATTTTTGAAGGAATTCTTTCAGATAATTTCCTCAAAGGAATTGTCTCTTTACCATGTTCATTTTCCCAAAGGAATTCACTTTGTCTATTTTGCTAGGGGAATTTTTCTGAAGGAAATCCCTTTGCTCTTTTGGCCTTTTAATTGGTCCATTTGCCCCCTTTCTTCCCTCCACAAGGGCTATTTGAGCTCCAAATTAGCCTTTCAAGTTTTTTACAATAGTTCACTTCAGTTTCTGAGTGTCCTTTGCAAGGGTTGTTTGTCCCTTGGAAATTTGCCTTAGTCAATTTTATGTGAATCTCAAATTGTGACATGTGGTAGCATCCATTGCTCTTAGAAAAAAAGTGAAATGAGGCTCGAAAGATGACACTTGGCAGCATCCATTGAGTTTTATCAGGTTTTTGCTTGCTTCTCTCTGCAAGGGTTCTAGGCCTTGGTTCACCACCCTCTGAAAGGGCTATTTGATCCTTTGGCTTTGGGGTAACCCCTTGAACCTATTGATTAAACCAACTGATTGAACCAACTTTTGGTTCAATGGTTCATTCCCTTTGACCACTTGAACCAAGATTTTTTGAAACAAGTCTCATTGAACCTGTTGAACCTTGAACCTATTAAACCTTTTGAACCAAAGTGGTTCAATGGTTCAACAGTTTAATGGTTCAAGTGTTGAAAACTTGTTCTTTTGATTGACCTGCTTGTAGAAGCCTTTGAACCTATTAAACCTTGAACCTTGAAGGGCTTGAACTCTTGCTACTGATGTTGAACCTTTGAACCTATTGAAACCATTAAACCAAAATGGTTCAAGGTTCAACGGTTCAATGGTTTAGTCCTTGCTTAGAAGCTTGCCGATGAACTCTTTTGGTTGAGCCTTGTCATTGAACCAACTTTGAAATTGCCTAAGTGTTGAGAGCTTGCTTCTTTCCTACAGAGTCCATAGATTTTCTTCCCACAGAGTCCATAGATTCAGGCCTACAGAGTCTATATATTTAAGCCTATAGAGTCCATAGATTCAAGCCTATAGAGTCTATAGATTCAAGCCTACAGAGTCCATAGATTCAAGCCTGCAGAGTCCATAGATTCAAGCTTGCAGAGTTTGTAGATTTCTGAGAATCTTGAAAAATGAGGAATTTGAATGCTTAGAACAAATTTTGAGAAGGGCAGAGATTATTTTGGTCTGAGGACCAATAGTTAAAATGTTGTCCCAAAAATGAGTGATATTTTTGGGTGACAACAGTTGGCTCCAGTTGGGGAACTTCTATCAATTGTAAAAAAGAATTGAAGGGAGTAGAATCCAAAATCTCGAGTGTCTTCATGTGTACCATTGGGCTATGGAGTCATGTTACCCAAAAATAGAAACAAAAAAAACAAAATAGAATTAAAAACTATAAAAATATACATATATGCAGATGTAATGATCTGATACTTCAAGAGTTGAAGTGATTCAGACGCTACCCATTGTGAGATAATGAAAATGGCTTTCCATTCTGATAAACCAGTAGGAAACCATTTTGTCCCTAGAATCAGTGATAGGCAAATGGAACTCTCCACTAGGAAACCAATTTTCTATGTCTTCCTCTTGGCTCTTTCTTCTTCTTACCCCATGGCAGGATGTGGTCTTCAATTTGAAAGCCATAACTCCTTGCTTTCTTGGTGAAGGGTTCCTTTGCTTGATTTTGATTTGCAGCAGCATGGTCCATTACCATAATTGGTTGTTCTTCTAGTTTAGTCCAACACATGATTGGATTATCCACATCAAACTCCTGATAGACTATCAGCTTAGCATCTCCTTTGATGTGAAGGAGTTTGATCTCTTCATCTTGAGCAATCTTCAATCTAAGAAATAGAGATTCACATCTAGCTATGTTGTTGGTGTTGCTAAATTCCAAATTACATGAAGGAAGAGTATCTCCTTGAGGAGATATCAACACAGTCCTAACTCCATCTTTGGTGGAAAAAATTTTGCCATTAGATTCTAGGATCCAAGCATCATCATAAGCTGATCTCCTATCATATTTCTCTTCATTAGAGATGGAAGATCCTTCCTTATTTATACTACACCCTACTAATTCTCCTAACATCTTGTTTGGATCAATTCCTGGATTGTCAGCTACAGGAATTTCATCTATAGAAACATGAACATTCTCTATGGTTAATAAATAATTAACCCTACCTAAAGACTCAAATAGAATTTGTGCTACAAGGGCTGATGTTTGGGTGACCACATATTTTGCCTCTTTTTTAGGGAGCAATCTCTTCATTACGCTTTGGATAGGGATCCTTGCCTTATATAGGTCCGTGCTTAGTTTTCATCCCACATCCTTATGTAAATTTCATCTAAGTAGGATACCATAGTATGCTGGGATGTTAGCCACTAAGATAGTCATCTTGATTCTCTTGTCTGGAAAGGCTACAAATGCAAACTAGGCATCTTTGATTTGCCCTAGTAGTGGTACTTACTTGTTCTCCATGGAGAAGCATCTCCCAAAGGTTTTGGTCAGTGTGAGACCTAGAGACTCAGCTACTTTAGCAGGCATGACATTGTTAGATGCCCCAAAATCAATGATGCAATTGTTGAGTTGATAACCATTTATCAATAAGGAAACATAGAAAGGTTCTATTTTCCTAAGGGAAATTGGAGGAGTAATGACAAGATTATTTGGAATGGGCATGTTCTTTGGGGAATCAAGAATTATTTTCTTAACCTCTTGTCTTGTAGGGATAGTTTGGTTCTTGACACATTGGACCAACTTATCCAATTGATCAGGATTGGACTGCAAATATTCAAATTCAGACATTTGAATTTTGGTCTTCCTGACATGATCAATTATGTCAAATGGCTAAATTGGACTAGGAACAAAGAAAAGCATTTCAACATTTTAGGACTTAGGAGGGATGGGAAGAGGGCTGGTTTGCAAAATTAAAGCAGAAGGTGAAGGTGAAATTGATGTACTTACCTTTTGGGTAATCATAGATCCTTTGATTAGAAAGGCAGAGTGGTTCCATGCTTAGCAATTGTAATTGCTAGTTGAGGTTGCTCCTCTGTCATCTTTTTATCAGTTTGCTAGACTAATTGGTTCTTGTACCTAGTAAACACTGCATATGATCCATCAATAACTTCTCCTTTGCTTCTAAGTTCATCCTGGTAATTTAGGAAACCAATGTGGGAGTCACCAGCTGATTCTTCTTGATCCTTTGTGAAGAGATCAACATCATTTTATTGCTCAAACTCAGGTTGGAAAGATAAAGCATGTTCTATTTCCAAATATCCAACTATTGAGTTGGTTGGAGGAGCTTCAAGGGCAAGTTTCCCTTGTGGGGGAGGAAGATGATCTAGCTACCCTTGATTCCTGGTAGCATTGCCTTGATATGAATGATTTGTAAATGTCCTTCTTGGCATATCTTTATATGGAGTAGAAAACATACATTGTGCCATTTGTCTTTTCAAGGCTAGCAGTTCATTTTCTAGCTTTTACACCATTGGATCAGTGGTGCATGTAGATGAATATTTAGAAGATGATGAGGGTCTATTTTTTTTGGATCTCTTCTTATATTCACTATTAAGATGAGATCATCTTCTACCTTAGTGGCAAAAATTTGAGTTGCAACAAGATCTATTTGACCAGCACATCTCAAAAGAAAACTCACTTCAGGTAACTAAGAATTAATGAAGAAGCATTTGAGATTCTTAGTTGTAAGTCAAGAAATTACAAGAATTCTATTCCTTAGTTTGTCAAATTTGGCTATGAAGTCCCTCATTGGTTCATGAGGTTCTTTCTTCATCTGTGTGAGTTGAGCCAGAAGGGCATGTGCATCTTCTACAAGTTTGAATCTACCTTCAAACTTAGATTTGATGGTATTCTAATCAGTTACTAACTAAGCCTGTAGATGATAAAACCAATCTATAATAGCACCTTGTAATGTTTCTACTAATATCCTAATTGCTACATTTTCAATTTCTACTCCAATTACTCCATAGGCTATGCTGAAGGCTACAATGTGTTCATTAGAATGAACTTTCCCATCACCATAAAATTTGGGGAAATTCTTCCTTGAACTATGTGGGAGCTCATGTGGAGGTGGAGTAAGATTGAGAGGACCAAAATAATTACCCTAGGGGCCTTGACCTGCCATTATAGGATTATGAAAAGGAATAACAAATCTTATAGGGGTAATTATTGGCAAAGCTTTATCAACAACAGAAGTGGATACTTTGTTTGGCAATGGAGATCTAACTTTAGTATGAGGAAAGTTCTTGGTTCATTAAAGGTGAGATGGTGAAGAAAACAAATCAAAATTACTTTATTATACCAACTCGAATACAGGGTCAATAATACCTTTCATCCTTTGGCTTTGTGTATACCTTGAATCTGCCAGATTGTGAAACAAAAATGGAAAAGAATTGACCTTGCTTTAATTTGAAGCTTGAGGCTTTAAACTGCATGTTATTTCCCGATTAGTGTGGAGGTTAATGGTAAGGTTATAATAATAATGGGTAAAACATAGAAATGGAATGGAGTCTATAATGGATAATGGTAGAGACTGATAATGGGTAAGACATAGGTGATGTTTCAATCTAGAACTTGAGGTTCCAAATTTCACAAAATTATATATATCCCCAGTGAAATCACCAAAAATTGTTGGTTGAATATTTTGTTGATCAGCGTACTGATAAATAAAATAGGTCTGATTAGCCAAAGTAGGAAGATTGGTTATCCAAATGTGTAGGTTCACCACATCAAAAGGGGACTAATCTCTCCTCTCATCAAGGGGAGGTTCCCTATAGATATTCTATATATATATAAATAGAAAATAATACTCAAGGGTAAGATAAACCATCCATCTCTCTTTTTTTAGAGATGATGCATGTAGATCAAAGGAGAAATCTTAGGGATAATGACAGAAATCACTCCTCTTTTTTTAGAAGTAATATTAAGCAAACCACAAGAATCTTCCTGGTAGTAATTGGAAAATGTAACCAAGGATGTAGTAACTAGCAATTTGAGATGTAGCACAAAGTCTCCACCTCAATTGCCCAAGAGTGAGATATGAAGGATAATGAGGGCACAAAGTCATCCCAAGGTCCTTTACATAGAAACAAAAATAAAATACACTAAAGGCAATTATGGGGGCACAAAGTCTCTCCACAGTTGACTTTAGGACACCTTCCTAACTACTTTCACTAATTCTGCTTGTTGAATTAAAGGAACAAAAAATATATTAATGAAAAGGACATAAGAATAGTTTCCCCAACAACAAAGATATCATAGCACAAAGTTTGAAAAGTCACTTGCTTTCTTATTCCAATAACAAAATATGATCAACAATCTGAGCTCAAAGTCTCAATAATGCCTTTCAATTTGGGCAGAGTTTTATTTCTGATAATCAGAGAGAGATCCCCTCCACAATAACAAGATAATCCCTTATATAACCTCTTCAAAAAGGACATGGGAATAGTAACACATCATGTTGCATTGAATTTTGTTAAGAAGACATGCTAGAATTTAGGGCATTTACCCATTTTATTTTCTTAATGCAGAGAAATATGTCACGCTATTGAAAGTTTGCATCTTTCAATATCCACTTGGCGGTCTACTTCTAGAAACATATCTGATGCACAAATGTTTCTGGTCCTGCCTCATCATTCCTCCTTTTTTGGTTATTTGAATCGGGACCTTGATTCAATTTGATGCTCTGTTCCTTAGTCACTTCCTATTGGTCTTGGCCTTAAAGCCTTTGAATGCATTTGGGTCCACGCTTAAAACTACAAGGATCAATGGCTGTTTTATTGTTGTGACTTTGATGTCTATAAGAACATCACTTTCCTCAACAATTCCTTTGACTTTATCATTTGATCTTTCTTGGAGGGGACTTTCCCTTTGGGGCCTTGAGAAATGGTTTGATTTGGGTTGGAAAGATCCCCTCATAAGGGTATTTGCCCTTCGAGCAGTCTCCAGATGGCCTTCAGGCTTCTTTCTTCCAGTGGGCTTTATCCTTTATTTCCTTTAAACAAAATGTCTGAAGGAATCCCTTTGGGTAATTTTTCCAAAGGAAATCTTCCTTGCCTTGTCTTTTCACCAGGCTTTGCTTTGTTTTTCAGTCTTTTCCTTTGGAGGGAAAAATTCAGAGGAATTCTTTTGGAGGAAAAAGTCTGAAGGAATTCTTTTGGACAATTCCCCCGAAGGAATTGTCTCTTTGCCTTGTTCATTTTCCTGAAAGAATTCACTTTGTCTATTTTGCTTTGGGAATGTTTTCAAAGGAAATCCCTTTGCTATTTTGGCCTTTGAATTGGTCCATTTGTCCCCTTTTTTCCCTCTGTAAGGGCTGTTTGAGATCCAAATTAGCCTTTCAAGTTTTTTGCAATAGTTCACTTCAGTTTCTGAGTGTCCTCCACAAGGGTTGTTTATCCCTTAGAAATTTTCCTTAGTCAATTTTATGTGAATCTAAAATTTTGACACATGGCAGAATCTGCTACTCTTAGAAACAAAGTGAAATGAGGCTTGAAATATGACACTTGGTAGCATCCACTGAGTTCTATCAGGTTTTTGCTCGTTGCTCTCCACAAGGGTTCTAGGCCTTGGTTCACCGCCCTCCGCAAGGGCTGTTTGATCCTTTGGTTCAATGGTTCATTCCCTTTGACCAGTTGAACCAAGATTCTTTGAAACAAGCCTTGTTGATCCCATTGAACCTTTTAAACCAAAGTATTTCAATGGTTCAACATTTCAATAGTTCAAGCATCAAAAACTTGTTATTTTGATTGAACCTGCTTGTAAAAGCCTTTGAACCTGTTGAACCTTAAACCTTGAAGTGGTTGAAATCTTGCTACTGATGTTGAACCTTTGAACTTGTTGAACCCATTGAAGCAAAATGGTTTAAGGTTCAACGGTTCAATGGTTCAATCCTTGCTTAGAAGCTTACCGATGAACTCTTTTGGTTAAGCCTTGTCATTGAACCAACTTTGAAATTGCCTAAGTGTTGAGAGCTTTCTTCTTTCCTATAGAGTCCTTAGATTTTCTTCCAACAAAGTCCATAGATTCAGGCCTACAGAGTTCGTAGATTTAAGCCTGTAGAGTCCATAGATTCAAACCTACAAAGTCCATAGATTCAAGCTTGTAGAGTCCATAGATTTAAGCCTGTAGAGTCCATAGATTCAAGCTTGTATAATCCATAGATTTTTGAGAAGCTTGAAAATGAGGAATTTGAATGCTTAGAACAAATTTTGAGAAGGGTATAGATTATTTTGGTCTGAGGACCAAAATAGTTCAAATGTTGTCCCAAAAATGAGTGATATTTTTGGGGGACAACACATTTATATACCAAAGTAGCTATCATATATTAATTAAATAAATGGGAATTGAATGCTAGTAACATTGGTGGCCATCTCTACTAATACATCCTCTATAACATCGTCATGGATATATTGTGTCAATACATATAGCATAGACTTGATAATAGTCTCCCAATACTCATCATCACCTAAATCTGAACATATCCATGTAATACATTAGATTTTTAACCAAATAAATGAATAACCAAATACATATAATGTACAACATATAATTAAAACTTACCATCGATATCCCTAAGGGCTCCACATCTACTACATCCTCTATGACAAACCCACCTCTTAAAAATAGAGGTGCCCATATATGATCTCTCTATAAGGATATATAAGTATTAGTGACTCCTATATCATCTAAATCTATTATGTTAATCATAGGATCCTACTCTATCAAATGAATTGAGGCTAAATCTATAGTCAATGGCCTAGGCCTATTACCTAGCCTCATAAGAGCTTGAAAACTCCTCAACCACACCATTGGTGCTAGGGACACATCTTGAATCACACTTTATTGTGATGTAACCCACTTATACTAGAACCACTCATATATATTAAATCAATGGTCATGCATCCAACAACTCTCTCTCTAATATGTTTAAGCTAAACACCATCCTTGATCTATCCCTCATAATATGTATAGGGCCTCTAGATAATGTCTCTAACTATCAAAATATCTAGTGAATGCCAACACTACATTGTGATCCTCTTTGGTACATGGGCCATCCTATTACACCTATACACAAATTATTATGGGTGGGCCAAATCATATTGTAAAGGAAATGCTAGCCTACTTATCATTATGTGTTCATATTCCCAATAGTGTAATAATATAGATGATCTGATAACTCTACCACACATCTCCTATGTAAAATAGTATAAATCCCAGTATAGTTGGGCTGAAATCATTTGATGCCACTAATATACAATACCATGATCCTCTATATCTTGAATTATCTCATGCATCGTATAAGTTATCGATACCCTAATAATGTCTACAAACATAAATGAGGCAAATAAAATAGCTAAGAACTTTTACAATTGCAAAACATCTATAGTGATAATCAGTGTCAATAATATATCATTATGGTTCCCTATACATGATTCCCTAAAACCATAATATAAAAATACTTAAAATCCTATTATTTATCCTAATCATGCATATCCTATTATAATATGGCTCTCTTCTTAGAAATATATAGTCATATGATCCTTTACACATCCTTAAGGGTAACGATTGTCTCCCAAGTAGGTAATCATAAAGTGTAGGTATTTACATCCCATCTCTCACATAGTGTAGTCATCATGTGTTTATCCTAGAGCATCAAATCTAGGAATTCCACATGTCTTAGACCTACTTTCTCAAGCATTGCCATCTCATTATCTATTAGGGATAGACCTTGTAGGGTCTCCATCATTTAGCTAGTCTAAAACTCTCTCATACATGCATCAACCTACAAAAGTAAAACCAAATATATCATTATAAATGCAAAATATAAAACTAATAGATAATAATAGGCATTACAAACTAGTTAGCAATAATAGGCATTTCAAATTAGTCCTACTAGACACTAGCATTGGATAATAACACCATATCCTAGAAACTAGTGCCAATTCTTGAATAGTAGTGACGATATTAGGAAAAAAGTGCCACTATTCCAAAATAAGCCCTAAAATTATTAGAGTTTAAATAAAAATAGTAACAAATGCATTACAAATGACAAAAACAAGAAATAGTATGGGCTCCTTATTAGGGTAACCACCTCCTCATCATAGATTGGTGCCTCTACCTCCTCATATAAGGTCAAAGTGGCTCCTCATCTCCTTGGCATATTCTTTATCTCAAACAAAATAAATACTCTCCACTCAAATGCTTCAAAATAATTGAAAAACTAATCAAATAACCCATTTAAGTCACATTTATCAAATGCCACCTTATTAAAGTTGACATTGCACTTAATTTCGCTAACTAATACCAATTTATTGATAGTGCAATATATTGAGAATCATAACTCTATTTTATGAACTATCTCTTGCATGTTGTAATTGACATCAATGTGCTTCATCCTATATTAGTTAAACCAATATCCTAATCACTTTTAACTCTACATGATGACAAAAAATTATATTTACATAATGAGCTCAATATAGACAAAATGTTTATCACATTACCAATTTCAATAATTAATGCCATCATAATAAACAAATCATTTAAACTTAAAATAACATCACATCCTATAATTAACACCAATACAACTGATCATTACCACTATTGGTTAGACACCCTCACCCTAGTCTTGGATATCTCACCAAAAGGGGGAAAATACACATATATTGATTTAGACATATAGATATTCATAGACACAAGTTCACTCAAATATAGATTTAGACACATAAGACTAATTAGACATAACAATTCAAATATAGAGGTCTATGCAGATATATAGATATTTAGATTCATAGGTTTAAACAAATACATGAGTCTACTCAGATATAACTATTTAGACACAAATGTATATGTAGATATACAAATATTCAGATTTAGACATACAAGCCTACTCAGATACAACTATTTAGACACATAGGTCTACATAGATATATATATATATATTCAGATGCATAGGTTCACATAGATACATAGGTCTAATTAGATACAACTATTCAGACACACATGTATATCAATATATATATATATATATATATATATATATATATATATATATATATAAAGATGTATAAGTTCACACATATACATAGGTCTACTCAAATAACCTATTCAAACATATAGACTTACATAGATATATAGATATTCAGATGCATAAGTTCACACATATACAAATGTCTACTCAAATAATCTATTGAAACATATAGACCTACATAGATATATAGATATTCTAATATATAGGTTCACACAAATACATAGGTTTACTTAGATACATATATTTAGACACATAGATCTACTTAGACATAACTATACAGATATATAGTTTTGACTTAGATACATAGGTTCACTCAGATACAAATATTTAGACACATAGGTCTACTTAGATATATATATGTTCATATACACACCTATATTACTTAGGTATCAAGATTAGGGGGCATGCTATAAAGCACACATCCTTGATCTCTATATTCATATTATCATGTTAAAATCAATATCATCACCAAGATATCACCAAGTTTTCACTAGTTTGGGTCACAAGACTATCTATAGTGGTTGATCTATAGCCTTTCACTAGACCCAATTTATATACCTAGATTTAGTTTATATATCAGAGTGGGGGAAAACAAGCCTTTATTCTCTATACATTTAGTTTACATATCTAGATTTAGTTTAGATATCAAAGTTGGGGAAAACAATATTTACTTCTCCACACATTCAATTTACATACCCATATTTAGTTTAGATATTAGAGTGGGGGAAATCAATCCTTATTTCTCCACACATTTAGTTTACATACCCAAATTTAGTTTAGATATCAGAGTGGGGGAAAGCAAGCCTTGTTTCTCCATGCATTCATTTTACATACTTAGTTTTAGTACAAATATCCTGATGGGGGAAAAATATGGTTTTGTTCCTCATGATTCAGTGCACCATTTAGATTCAGTACAAAAGACATCCACAGTATGGAGTTCCTCTTCACATGTTTGATTCCAACTCATATCCTCTTCTTTGACTAAGAAGTGGGATAGGTCTAAAAGACATCCACATAGGTAAGTATTGGTATACATTCATCTTTTTTCATTTTACTCTATTAATTTAATTTCATTACATTAATAAAATAAAAGGGGCCAAATGTAAAAACCCTAATTTAGTCAAGAAACCATAAATACTATGTATTTTAATGCTCTTTCACATGAAGGTCTTAGTGATGAATACATTACTTGTTCACATGATCATTTTGAGTCTTTTGATCTTTATCATGTCTTATTTTCCATATTTATTACACCCCAATGGTCCTATGTCACCTTCTCCTAGTCATAGGTGCCCCTATCTCATCCTACTTAGTCTTATCTCTATTTTTAGGCCTCAGGATACTAACACAATTTTCAAGATAGTAACTCCATGTGGTGCTAGTGTCTAATTATGGCTCTAGTATTTGATAGTCATTTTATATTGTGTTTGAGTCATAAACCTATTTTAAGCATTTTTTATGTTTTTATCCCTCTTTTAGAACTTGTCAAAAAGTGAACAAGGTCTTATATTCAAATCAAAGTTCCTTATATATAAATAGCCTCACAAGGCATTTTATATCTAACACTACTACTTTGGAACATAAATACATATAATTAGTCAATATTAGAGTTTAATACTCTGCATATTACTTAGCTATCATATTTAGACATTGCATGTTTGATCAAATAAGGGCCTACACAAAAGTCTTTCTAGCATATTGTGCAAGTTGATTATTCACATTCCCTAAGGGAGAACTACATGCGATCTAAGATGCCTAGTATTGGGGTTAATGTAGGCATAAACTAGGACAATAAAAGTTGTTTTATGCACAATCATAACATCCCATAACCCATTTTTTCCTTTCTTTTTTATATTTGATCTAGTTTTTATTTCATTTGAGTAAGTACTCATGATCAATTTTTAAGAGATTCAACTAAAATTATGACATAGGTGAGATCTTGGATGACACAAACCACATATAAGACCCCTATAACCTCCCACAACTTATTTGAATGTTCTACATAGTTCCTACAAGAGGGACAATAGCACCACATGGTACTAGTATCATAATATTGACACTACTATCCAAGACCAAATTTCAACCACGATCATAGAATAGAAGGTGTTTGCCTATTTTTCCATCCTATTTGAGATCCCTGATTCATAAAAATACCTATTTGTTCCACATAAGTACTCTTTTTCTCTATACTTTCTATTTTTTGAAACGTTTATTAAATCAGTTATTTCTAGTTTTCATTCTAGATTATTGTCATACTCAACACTTTAACAACATAACATTTACACTCACTAAGTACTAAAAGGTTAAAATATTTTCCCATCTACAAGGATATGTGGATGGACTACGGTCACATACAATGTCACTTAATCTTACTATCTATATATGGAAATCATAGGATTTTATGGATAGTGTAGCTTGTCCACCACTAGATAGGTAGGGTTAACCACATTTGTAAATCTATTTTTATATTATTATTATATTATGTGATATTTTATCAAATATTTGTGAGTCATTTGTATATATAGATATGTTGATTTGATGACTCATGGATGTTATGGATACATTTATTTTCTTTATAGCACATATGTTGATATTTATATATGCTAATGGAAAATGTATGATGTATGTATTATTATTTTCTAGAAAATTTGAATGAATCCATAGCCAAAAAAGGATAAATAAAAAATAAAAGAAAAAATAATGAGTAAATGAAAAATGGGAAACGAGGTCTTGAAAGATAACACATGTGAGAGATGCAAAAGGTGAATAAAATGAAATGAAAAAAAAAATTAATATAGGATAAGAATAATGTAATAATGGAAACAAGAAATATCAATGTAAGGTAAACAAAGATATGTAAAATAATAAGTATTGATGTAAATAATTAAAAATAAATAAATGTCAATGTAAACATGCAGATTAAATTATGTAAATAAGAAATATCAATGTAAACAAATACATATAAACATAAATATGTGATTAAATGTAAAAATAGACATGCAAAGAAAGATATGTAAATAATAAATATAAATGTAAATAAAGTTATGTGAATAAGTGAGATATGAAATATGTGAAAGCAATAGTGGAAATAAGAGTGATAAACCAAACTTAGGGTTTGTGTTAGTCAATAATGTGAAAGAGTAAAGTTAATTTGTGACAAAAAATGGCATATAGTTTATATAAGAGATTTGTTTTTTGAGGAAGGCTAGGTCCTATCCAAGGTCTTCCACTACAACTCACAAAAGGATAATGAAAGAAATGGAATTTTTTTATAAGAGACAATGTAATTTTGTGAGGAAAACTTGGTTTTATCCAAGGTCTTACATTGAAACTCATAAAATGAGAACCAAAGAGGTATGATCAGATATGAAGAAATATGTATCAATAGGGATATTAGGAATGATATTTGTGTAAATGGGAGTGAAAAGCATTACAAATTCATTGTATCAATCCTTAGTATAAATGATACATACAAAGCAAAAGAGTAATTACTAAGATCATGTTTGGACAATAAAGACTTAAGATATTCTTACTACTAGACATAAATTTTTTGGATAATGAGTGAATTACCTAGATCACATTATGAATGTTATTTAAATAAAAAAATAATATAAGACTACCTACCCATGATGTATTCCCTATTACTCAAGACACATTATAGAGAGATCAGTCTACTGCAAAGTTTGGGTACTTGCATGAGAAAGTAGGTGGCACTAGATATAATAATGAGACCTCATATCCTAGTCTATTGGCCTACCATACCCCAATATGCCTTGGATCTATAGTGAGGTCAATTGTGGAGTTTGAGCTTTAACTAAGATATGATATGTGCCAAAGAAGAATTGTGCCTTTGATGTGATTTTGGCTTTGGAATATTTATTTTTTCCTTTTGATCATTAAATTTTTTTAATGATTTTAATTTTAATTTTTAAGGTTTTTAATATTCTTCCTTCATATGGATTTAGAAGAACCAAACATGAGTGATATAGGTGATGAACACAAATAAGTTTATGTTTTGGTTACAAGAGAGGACTTAAAGACTGCCAACCTAAAAAATGCTTATATTTTCCCAAAAGTAAGTATGAAATATTAAGACTAACCATATGTGTTATTAAGATGAGGTAAATATATGGGAAAAATAGGAATAATGAGATATTTTTGAAATAAATGGTACAATGATGAATATGGTTTGTAGTTGATCATAAGAGAAAAAGGATAGTATAGGGTGTGGTCTAAGAGTCATGTCACATGAATAGCTATACTATTAAATAAGGGATATAAAATAAATATCCATGTAAGGAGAAATAATCCCAAGATAGGCATAAATAAATCTGAATTATAAAAGGACAAGAATTACATTTTTGTAAAATTAAAGGAATTAGGAAGATGCAAATAAAAATATCATAAAAATAATAATACATTATAGATTTAATAATGAAATATCAAGTCCAAATCATATGAAAATGTGAATAATAATGTGATGATATGCAACATGTGTTCATAAATATTGGTATATTTCATGACATACATCATAAATAATACCATATACATCATGGTGTAGTTATAGTCTGACTTTCATCAAAGTCTCATTTATCTTCACAGAGAGTCATACAAATATTTCTTGATGCACTATCTCTATATATAAATTAGGTATGTTAGAATAATAAGGATGTGTGTGTGGCATCTCTTGTGAAGGGTACTCAATGTGAGGAGTTGATAATAAAATGTGATTAATATCATCAATTCTATGAAAAGATGTAGGCTATAGGGAGGTTGATCGGTTATCCATGAATGGATTGGAGTCCATTATTGAGAAGGTAATGGTGTAGTCCATGAAAAATCATGGAAATTTTATTGTAAGACTCTACACCTATATGTATGATGTGTAAAAAAATGATTCTAAAGATAATAAACATCCTCATGTTTAGGAATGTACTTTGGAAGTATCTTAAGAGGAGATATATTATTATCAATAGACTAAGTCCTTATTGGATGGATCATATTGATGTATTATCTAAGCTATCAACAATGAGTAAGGAATGTATGTTTGTGTCATGAAAACAACAAATGCATCTAGGAGTAGTTGATTGTGTAGGCTAATTATATATAATAGACATGGACCCTAAAGCCCATTGATGTGATATGAATATCATAATTTCTCAAAAATACTTGACCCAATGAATTATAACCTTATGAAACTCATAATATGGATCATATGACCATAATATAGGTAGAATAAAAATATTATACAAAGGTAATATTACATCACCCTCAAAAGGATAACTCAGATTAGAATATAGACTAGGCTCATTAGTTGTGAGATAATATCAGAATGTGTGTTGGCATAGTGTAACTATTATATCCCAAATTTGCACCTTATAGAAGTAAATTAGACCTTATCAAATTTATAATAACATGGAACTATATATAAGTATAGGCAAATTTATACAAGAAATAGATTTCTAGATTATGAGCTAGCTCCCTTGATCTAATGGTTTAGGCTCACACACTACACTAGACTAATCACTTTGTCGGGGGTGAAAAGGGAATAATGAAACATAAAATTAACCTACACTAATGGAGGTTTTTCACCAAGGATATCTCCACAAACATACTTGAAAATTGAACTATGAAGATATATTACTAAGATTGATCTTAACTCAAGGTTCTTCTAGCACAAGTGTTTCTACATGGAGGCAAATTGCTATGGATTATCAAAGGTGGATGAATAGGAGGTGTAATATTAGATACTACTAATTTCTATTCACACTTAAAATACACCTAAGAAAATTATACATTTCATGAGACCAGTTAAAATAAGTATTACTCATATAATGCATACAAGAGCATAATGGAAGCAAAGACAAAAAATCATCACTTATCATCTAAATAAACTTCTTGACATACTTAGGCAAGAAATTCAAAGACTAAACTAGCTTGAGAAAACTATTAGAGGTAAAATCACTAAGAGAGGCGGGGGTGAATTAGTGAATCAATAAATTCCAACTTTAATTCCATTCCTTTCATACCCTTAATCAATTACCACAAGCATTCATAGAATATACAAGTCATTCATAACAATGAACAATAGATATTGTAAGATTACACATATAACACAAGATCTATATGGGAAACCCTCTTCGAGAATAACACCCACTCTCAAGCCTACAAACACATGGACTACTTATCCTATAAGAAGTATGCAACCAGGAGAATTTAGTGAAACACCTACTTCATAAAGAGCACTTGCCCCTAAGGATGGTCAAGTACCTCTGACCTAGATATTAAGCACCCTCCCAACACCTATGATATGAGAACACCTCTAAAATATGATTGTCTTAAATATGATTAAGACACCCTAAAAACACATCCCCCTTCATTTCTTCACATGCACACAAACTCTCATCACCAATCTATGCACTCAAAACGTGCAAAAATGACACCCTCTCTTCTTTCACTTATCCTCAATCTTAAAACCTAAAAGAACACTACTCAGACTTTAGAAATATGACCTATAAGTTATAAACATAGTACTCAACCTACTCTACTATATAACCCATCCACTAGGCACACTTCCTTTCTTTTTTCCTTTTCTCCATAACTCTCACACACGCCTAGAAATCATCTTTAATTTGACTATTTATAGATCCTTCATGAATATCAACTTCTTGGTCAACCATTTAGACATGTCATAACCATTAAGGATTCTATAATATGAAGACATAGCTAAATACCACTCTCATAGGTTGGACATAACATCCATGGGTCACCTTTAAGTAGTTGTACCTTTCAATTAGGCCTTAGTATCCCTTATATGTCTTATGGAGACCTATTCACCCATTTAACATTTCAATGAGTAAATTAGAAACAAAAGACCACTTCCAAATGCACAAGTTCACTCCACATGACCTTTTAGACATCCTCAAATGATTATATTAATCATTACACTCCTCTACAAATTCTCAGTCAACTCAAATAATAGTCTTGTGTATAAGAACATCATGAAAGAATAAATAGTCAACTTCTAAGCATTTATTCATACTGAAGATGGATTGATCAAACCTAAAAAATACATAAATATCATCCTCAAGGAGACTATAAAACTCTTAAATATCTAGTTCATATTAAAACATCTAAATCCTATTAATAACAACTCAATTATCCTTCTCAAGTCATTTACAGGACATGATCAAATATAGTCAACTTTGGAACTCCATAAATTTGACTATACAAACATTCAAACCTTAAAACTAATTCAATGGATGTGCCTTGAAGTCCACTAAAAAATTTATTTTAACTACATCAAGAAATTCATCTCAAATGAAAATTTATGAATCAAAAACTAAGCACTACCTTTCCCTCATTAATTTGAATATTCAAATTCTAATGGTCATTGTTCAAACACTTAACATAGAGCACCTTAACCTCATCTCATGCTCTCTCATAGATTGAAAAAATATGAATCATCGATGAAAGTGTCCTAGCTTTAAATATCAACACTGATCATTGATATTTTATGAGAACTCCCAAGATCATGATATATGTCAACTTCACGTGCCTTCTGAGCACATTGACTATTTGATCCGTATGCTTACACCACTTGGTAGTTCTACATGAAATATAATCATCCTTTGACTTATTGAATTAATGTATACCATTGATCTCTAACTGCATGACCATATTCTCACCATTGATCTTATATTAAAACTCCTATGATAGTGTCATATGGAAGCTCTATATGACTTCTACACATTTGACTCTTTGACTTGACTTGCACTATCAATCTCTATCTATACAAACACTCGTGAACCATTAATCTTCTATCCAATCTCTATAAATTTGACACATGTCACTAACATGTTTATTCTTTGACATATTGACCTTATGAGCCCCATTGGATCATAATCTATGATTTAATGCACACTATTAGATCTATTAATTAGTTGACCTCAGACTTCAACGTAGTTAAACTTGATGATCTCTAGCCCATCATAGTCTAAAAGAGAAAATTTTAATGTTTATAACTTGAGATATAAAACACTTCAAGAGTCCAAATCTTTAGGGTACCTTCATATCACTATGGACAACTTCTCCATGAAAACCTTGGACCTTAGTTGACTTTTTGAGTACCTACATTAAATGCACAAACTTATTGGTTTATTTATATCTACATAATGTGTAGTGATGGTATGGCTTCTCTTAAGATATAAGATGCATGTTTCTCTTTCCAAATTATTAAGTGACATGCCAAAACTTCACCAAGACAGCTATGGAAGACTCAAAACTTCTTCTGTGTCCTTATAAACCTATAAATGTGCCATATCTCTCCAAGCTATCAAACCTAACTTCTTTGTAATTGATGCACTAGTATCTCATGATCTCTTTGAAATTAATGATAACCTAACATTACTGATGATGCTCAACAATATCCATCTTTATCATTAATGTCAAGCCAAACTTAGAATGTCTTCTTCCATACTGATCTTCTTCTCCATTCAGATCTCTTCCCCCTTTGACATTAATGACAAAGGGTATTCTATAGAAATCAAGCCTCTTTACTTGTAAAAATGGACTTGGAAACAATAAACATATTGTTACAGAGATGCTTACCTTGATATTTTCTAACTGTAGTGATCATCTTCACAACTTAGATCAATAATGTTCCCCTTAAGACCTTGCTCTACACTTGAACTTTCCACCACCAACATAGGTCTATAAACACGTAGATGCACCTTCAAATTTATAGACACATAAATGAAAGATAAGAACCTAAAATAATCTCCTATAATCTAAGCCTACTTGATCCTTGGACCTAAAAAACTAGACAATCTAGCTCCCCCTTTGATCATGCAAACTTCTCAATCCACCTGAGTTATCTCCTCCTAACTCCATGCTCCTCTTTATGCCAACCTGAAATACTCCCCCTTGATCTTCATAACTAAATATCATCATCAAAACTTCTAAGAACACCTTTATTGCCTTAAAAACATGAAAATATCAAATTCATAACACTATACTACTTTGGGTCTTCAAACAACACCACTTTGGTTTCATACTCTCACTTACAATACACCTCCAAGAGTACCAATAAATCTTTAAGCCACACAATAAATATGAAATATGTTATAAATCAACCATATAACTTAAATTGAAATACTCATACCATGATCTTTTGGAAAAATTGATCAAAAAGTACTGTTCTTCACATTAGGACTGCCTAGATTCCTTATAGCCCTACCTAGAACTTGTATATCCCATAAATTTTGGTAAAAACACCTTCAATACCTAAAGCTTCACATTTGGAACAATATTATATGCCCCCTCAAACATACCAATTTGCATCACCTATTTCATCCTCTATGGTACACTTCCTTCACAACCTACTAGCTAATTAGGCCTCCTTATTTGACAAAAACATGAATAATTTGAATATCACTTACCTTAATATCACTATTAAGTATGATTTTACAACCCATTTGACCAAACCAACCTATGAATAAGAATAAACCTCTAACTCCTTAAGAAATTCACTTTTCTCAACTATCTTAAATCACTAGATCTTTAAAACAAGCTTGCTAAACCTAACACTTTTTTATCAACACAAACTTTTAAAACTTCTCTCACACTTGGAGGTCATTAATAAACACTTATAAACCAAATTTTGAACCCAAAATCCTTTGGGAACCCATACCTCCTATACCATGGTTTTTAACCTGCATACCCTTAAGCACAAACTGGGAAACTTGAGAGTAAACATAAAGCTTCAAATTACACTCAAAATATGTTCAAATCATAAAATAACCTTTAGGACCAAAGTCTCAAAATACTCCTTGAACACACAATTCAACACAACATCTGAAGCATGCTTAAGAGCTTGTTACTCCTCCTTAACCAAGCACATCTTCTCATAACCTTTTTTATCTTGAAACATCAACCAAATCTTAATTGGCATCCACTATGCTTCCCCTTACCTATCAAGTGTCTCCTTGAATAATAGATAGAGACACCCTAACTCACAATGTCCTAGAATAATGTGAAACTAGGAGTTGTCCACATCTCCTCTGTTACTTCCTTAATCCTCTTGTATCTATAGGATCGATTATTCTTCTTCTTCTTCCTAGGCTTAAGAGAAACAAATTGCTCATCTACTACAACATTCTCCTTCTCTTTTAAGACTATATTGATAACACATGGGGATAACATAGATTCATGACATACCTTTTTAATTAAATAATCTTCCTTGTAGTTTATAACCTCATCACTAGGTATTGGTAATTGATATCTTTTGCAAGATACATGCTTAAAAATAGCAGGATGTTCACTTGGATCCATACACACATCAAAACTATCCTTAACCAACACTTTGGTCTTCTCCTTGAGCTTGATCTCTTCATTCACAACATGAGCAGACAATGATATCCCTTGGTAGTCTTCAAATTCTATAGCATTCTCTACCATAGAAAATAGATTACTTAGACTTATAGACTCATCATGACTCACACTTACCACCTTTGGTTTCCATGAGTTAACTTGCCTTCTTCCTTTCACTCTAGGAGCCTGATTGAATCTATTTTGATTTGATAAAATTTGCTTGCAAAACCTAGCAATGTGACCAATCTTCTCATAGTTGCAACAAACAATACTTCTTGAAATAAACTCAACTTACCTTACTTTAAATGGACAATGTTTTTTAAAGTGTCTCATATAATTACAATTGAAGCATTTAAACTTGCTCACACCACTCGACTGATGATTCTAGTCATTCTTATCATGTCTTTTACACTCTCTATCCCCATGACCAAATTGATTACATGTGTAAAAATAACCATTGAAACTTGCATACCTTTTGGAATTTGGTTGTTTAATTTGATTTATCTTCATTCTTCCAGCATCTTTAATCCATGATTTATTTTTGATGTTCAGGGTCTGATTCTTCTTCTTTATGTTAGTCTTCACCTTGTCTTGAGTTACATTTTTTGTTCTTGTTCATATTCAAGACCAATTCTATCATTAGCATGCTTTTAACTATTTAGAATGTTGTCTATATCACTTGAGCTTTTTTTAAATCTCATAAATGACTTCACCTTATTAGATGTCCTCTCTAACTCAATTTTTAATGACTCAATTTCAATCACATACCTTGAATAATCATATTCTTTAGCTTTTAGGCTTGTAGATAGGATTTCCAATTGACAACTAAGATTCTTGACTATATATTCATGTTCCTTGGTGTATTCATTCATTCTTTCCTCAAACACACTGAATTCCTCTTTATAGTCCTTGATTTGAGACTTCATTTTCTTGTTAATCTTCCTCTCAATCTTTAGTTCTTCAAAATTATTCCTTAATTCAGTCTCACAATACTCTTTGTCTTCTTCATTATCTATATCACTCCAAATAGACTCCTTTTGATATGAGCAAATTCATTCCTCAACCATGAAGATAGCTTTATCTTCAACAAGGCCATCATCTTCATTATCAAACTTAGACTCACTATCTTCACTTTCACCTAATGAGATGTAATATTTATTGGTGTAGAGACTCTTCTTGTTCTTGAAGGACTTCTTCTTGTTGTCATATTTTTTGAATCCTTTCTTCCTCTTATCAGACCTATATATTTTTTTGCCTTCATGTTGGTCTTCACCATGCTCTTCATCATCATTATTCTTATGATTATGAGGTCACTTATTATAAAAAATTCCTACCTATCCATAATTGAATCATTTTAAGGGTAGTTTACCCTTATACTTTCCTAAACCTATTTTCAATTTCCTTGTAAACAAAGCAATTAGTTCATCATCATCAATATTAGATATGTCATCCTCCTTAAGTTTCTTATCTTGGAACTTTTTATTTGACTTCAATTTTATCTTGAATGATGCTTCCTTCTTTTTTGGTTTATCATCATCAAATCTCATCTCATAAGAAGTAAGGATGCCATGTAATTCACCCATCTTCAACTGAGTAAGATCATGACTTTATTCTATAGTAGACACTTTTAAATTGATATTGAGAGTGATAGACCTTAACACCTTTTTTACTAAAATAGATTCTTCAATTTTCTCTCTAAGACCTCTAATAATGTTCACAATCTCATCAACTCTCTGTAGAAAAGATGCAACAAAATATTCTTCCTTCACCTTGAGACTCTCAAATTAGCTTCAGTGAGACTGAAAACTTTCCAACTTAACATTTGAATATCCTTCATAAATTTTCTTTAATTTATCCCACCTTTCTTTGGAATATATACAATGGATTTCCTTGGTGTATTTAGTCTCTAAAATACTACAAGTTATAGCATTCATTGCCTTGGAATTTCTCTCAAACAACTTTTTATCTGTAACACTAGATGGAGGAGTAGTAGGTGAAAAATAACCATCCAAAATATATTTCCAAGTTTCACACCATAGGTAAATGATGTATGTCCTCATCCTTGCACTCTAAAAATCATAATTAGATTAATTGAACATCATTTCTTGCTTAGTGAAAAAACCTCCTTGCATTTGATGGCTACCCATATTGTAACTTGGATCACCTTCAAGCTATCAAGACTTTACCTAAGGACCCACTCTAATACCAATTTTTAGAGTTACAATCACTAAGAGGGGGGTGACTCAATGAAGAAAGATATTCCAACTTTAATTCCAATTATTTTAAAACCTTAATTAATTACCATAAGCATTCATAGAATATACAAGTCATTCATAACAATGAATAATAGATAATATAAGATTATAGATACAAAACAAGATCTATTTGGGAAACCCTCTTGGGGAATAAAATACACTCTCAATACTATAAAAACATGGACTTATTATCTTATAATAAGTATGAAACCAAGATAATTTAGTGAAAAATCTACTTCACAACGAACACCTACCCCTAAAGATGGTCAAGTCCTTTTGACCTAGATGTTAAACACCCTCCAAACACCTATGATATGAGAATAGCTATGAAATATGATTTTATTTTATATAATTAATACACCATACAAACACAACCCTATTAACTTCTTCAGACAATCATAAATCCTCATCACCAAGCTATGTACTCAAAACATGCAAATATGACACCCTTTCCTCTTTTGATTATCCTCAGTATTAAAACCTATAAGAGAACTATTTAGACATCATAAATATGACATATAATTCATACACACAATCCTCAAGTTTTTATACTATATAACCATCTATTGAGCACACTTTCTTTCTTCTTTCCTTCACTCCAAAACTCTCACCAATGCCTAGAAATCACCATCTTTGACTTCATTATTTATAGAGCCTTCATGAATATCAATTTCTTGGTTGGCCATTTAGACATGCCATAAACCTTAATTATTTTATCATATAAATACATAGCTCAATAACACTCTCATATGTTATCCATAGCATCCATGGGTCACCCTTAAGCAACTACACCTTTCAATTAGGCCTTAGTAGCCTGTATTGGTCTCATGAAGATGTATCCATCCCTTTAGCACTTCAATGAGAAAATTAGAAACATAAGACCAATTCCAAATGCATATGTCAAATCCAAATGACCTCTTATACATACTAAAATTATTATAGTCATCAATACACCCCTTTGCAGATGCTCAATCTACTCAAATAATAGTCTTGTATGCAAGAACATCATGAATAAATAAAAAGTCAACTTCTAAGCATTTATTCATATTGAATATGGATTGGTCAAACCTATAAAATATATAAAAATCATCCTTCGGTAGAATATAACACTCTCCAATATTTAGTTAATATTGAAACATCAAAATTATTTTAAGAACAACCTAATTATCCTTCTCGGGTCACTTGCAAAACATGGTCAAACACATAGTCAGATTTAGAGCTCCATAACTTTGATTTTAAAAATATTCAAACATTCTAGATAGATTCAATAGATTAAAATTGAATTCCTCTACAAATATTATTTTAACTATATTAATAAGTTCATTTTAGATCAAAATTTATAGTTCAAAAACTAAGCACTAGTTTTCCCTCATTAATTTGAATATTTAAATTCCAACAATCATTATACAGACACTACACATCAACTTAACCTCATATCATGCACTCTCATAGCTTTAAAAAATATGCATCATCAATCTTTCTTGAAAGTGTCCTATATTTAAATATCAATGATAATCATTTATTTTTTATTAGAACTCCTGAGATCATGAAATATGTCAACTCCACGTGCCTTCTAAGCACATTAACTATTTGACTCTATGTGCTTATGACAGTTGGTAGTTTCACATGTAATCTAAGCATCCTTTGACTTATTGAATTAAAACATGCCATTTATCTCTAATTTAATGATCATACACTCATTTATGATCTTAGATTAGAACTCCCATGAATGTGCCACTTGGTAGCTCTACATGCCTTCTACACATTTGACTCTTTGACTCAACCCACTCCATTGATCTCTATCTATATGAACACCTATGAACCATTGATATTATATCCAAGCTCCATGAATGTGACACATGCCACTATCATGTTTATTATGTGATATATTTACTTTACATGTGTCATTGGATTATAATCTATAATTTAATATGTACAATTAGATCTACTAATTAATTGACCTCAAACTTCAACATAGTTAAACTTGATGGTCTCTGGCCCATCAAAATATACAAGATAAAATTTTAAGGTTTATAACTTGAGATAGAAAAGATTTCAAGAGTCTAAATCTTTAGGGTATCTTCTTTGCACTATGGACAACATCTCCTTGAAAACCATTGACCTTAGTTGACTTTTTGAGTACCTACATTAAATACACAAACTTGCTGGGTCATTCATATCTACATGATGTGAAGTGATTGTATAGCTTCTCTTAAGCTATAAGGTTCATGTTTCTCTTTCCAAATGATCAAGTGACACACCAAAAGTTCACCAAGACATCTATGGATGCCTCATAACTTCTTCTTTGTCATTACAAACCTATAAATGTGCCATATCTCTCCAAGCTATCAAACTTAACCTCTTTGTCATTCATGCACTAGTATCTCATGCTATCTTTTACATAAATGAAAACATAACATCAATGACCATGCTCAACAAAAAAATTATTCAAATTTGAAAATATGTTAAACCATTAGGGCTTCACCATACTAATTGTGGATAGTTTATAGTGCCAAAATGGTTTCAATATATATAGTAATGGAAGAAGAGAGAGAAAGAATGATATTGAAGAGTCACACTACCAAGTATTAAGTCTTGAAGACCAATTACAATGCAATAAAAGGAGTTATATAATAAATCATGAGGTTTTCTTAGATAAGTGTCTATTTTAAACATGTCATATTCTTGAAGTTTCTAGGTTAAAACCTTACCCCTCAAACCAATTCCAATGGTTTCAAGTTCATTACCTCCTTTAACAATCACTAACTTATTGAGACCCCATGTGAATTATTTGTATAGATGAGTGAAAGAAGTTATTTCTTGGGTAGTTCTTATGTATTCTTGACACCCCTAAGACAAACTAAGGCAAAAGAATGGCCAATCTAAGTTATCTATAAAAAATTGAGTCTCATAAACCCTTCACCCTCTCATTAAGGCTCTAAATTTGTTTGGGGATATCACATGATCATATGAGTTAATTTATAAGCTTGATGGTTCATGCCTAGTTATAGGTCTCATAGGCATAAATTGGGTTTTTGAGTATGCGACAATCTCTAAGTGTTCAAAATGACTATAGGACATTATGAAAACTCATTCATATTCAAATTAGTCCCAAACATCATCCCATAGTCATCCTTTCATAATCAATGTACAAGGTTTATAGGTTGCATTACTTGTGGAATGCCTTAGGTATAAGATAAAAAAGTGAGAAATTCCACTATTATTCTAACCTAAATGAGACCATATATGTATTTTTAAATTCATGTTGACCCTCTATATAAAATTATAAAGCTTGACCATGATTCTATATCCCTCAACATCCCAAATTCTCAAGACTGACTTCTTGGCTTGTGACTGTAGGGTTTTGATAGGGCTTAAGAGCCTTTAAAATTTACTATCTGTATTCATCCTTGCCTCTTATATTCACATATAAATGTGATATTATCATGGTGAGAGTGATTTATACATGGTCATCTTCATCCTAAACCTTTGTCTACCAACCAAACTTGCACCATTCATTAGATTAGGCTAATATGAATATGAGTAAAACTATAGGCAGCATTACAAAAATCAAAAGACTTCTATAGGTGTTGATACATGTATGAGAAATGTAATTCACACATTTAGTTTCTCATAAGGTCATTAGGACCATTTCATACCTAGATAGACTCATTTATACCTTGAGACCTTGTAATCATCCCTTTACTAGCAATGCATTAGGTGTTACTTGTAAGGTTCTAGGTTCACTTTAACCTAATGACACTATAGTCATTTGAGTATCTCCATTAGTATCTTGACTAAATTTAAGTCCATTCAACATTCTATTTTCTTAAACTAATCATCTCCTCTTATGTTAAGATGTTACCCCTATGCCTAGGTTATAAGAATGAAACCATTAGGCTTACCTATACCTAATATACCTTCACCATGAGATGACATTGTATGGAACAAATTTATTTTTCAAATAAATTAAGTTAAATCATCACATTTTCAACTTTATTCAAATATAACTAACTATAGGTGTTTTTTGAGGTGTTCTTAACCATGTTTGATCTTGAATTGACTCTCATGACTAACCTCCAATATTTTTCAATGGCTCAATCTTATTATTGCTATCTTTAGAATATTCTCAAAACTTTGAAACTCCATGCTCTTTGGGAACATCACTATCAAAGCACACTTTTCCATAAAAATATGTAGGTGGTTGTCTAGATGGGTTATGTGTGTGAGTCTTGAGATGGTATTTAAAAAATATCATGTAATCTTACAATCTTGAATCCTTATCAAGATGAATTATCACTATATTCCAAGCTTCATATCATCTTTAGGGCACATCATCAAACCCTTGTACTTTTTACTATCTACACACAAAACCCTATAGGTCTCTATTAGGTATATTTGCTTATTTCTACTTCTTTGTTTTTGATGTGCCTTAGAGGACTATTTAATAAAACATTCTATGGATAATATAACCCACATGATTTGAGGGGTTAAAAATAAGTGTACCATCCTTGACCTGAATCCACTCATAGAATGATGAACTCTACAACTACCAAAACATTATTCTCAACCTTTATTAGCATTCACTTATAGAATTGATAAGTCTGGGGAGGAAAGCTTGGAGGAAGAGGGAGGAATAGAAAGCAGGAATACAAGTTCCAATGAGGAAGAAGAAGTTCAAGAGAAGAATGAGAAAGAAGGAGTCAACATAGGGGAGGAGTTTGGAAGTAGTGAAGATGACTCTGAGGAAAACCAGCAAGTGTCTGAGGATGATAAAGTCCTGGATGACCCTGTTGAGGACCCTATTTCAATAAATGAAAGGGAAAACACAATACAGGCCAACAACCAAGAAACAGACCTAGAAGTTCAAGCTAAAACGAAGGAACAGAATCAAAGGGGCAGAGAGGATCACTTTGAAGAAGTTGGGAACAATCCTAATAAGAAGACAGAAGAGTGGAGTGATAAAAGGCAGAACGATGGAAGGCACACGCCTACGAGATGGATTAATTGCAAAGTAGAGGCTATCCTCCAACTTGATTCATGGATGTTTAAGGAGATAATGGATCTCAAAAGGAAAGTGGAAATTATGGAAGACAACCAGAAGGTAGTTTGGAACAAAATCAATAACATGGAAAAATAGATGAGAGACATCCCCATCAAGCTCAAAGACTATGAGAACAACCTAAGGGAACTCATCAAGGAGAGCAGAATGAAAATGGAGGAAGTTACATCCAACATATGTGCTGCAACTGTTAATATTGGAAAAATAGCTAATGAGGAGATCAAATCCTTGGAGGGGCTTAGCAAAAGGATGAGACAAAGCTCAAAAAAGAAAGATATGCAAGAGGGAGCCATGTGAGCAGCAACTACCATTCAAGATACTATTGTGAAAGGTAAGGAAGCAGTGAAAATGATTTTGGAACTGGAAGAATAGTCTAGTTCTTCTAGTTGGTTGTGTTGTCTGGTCATGTTTCCTGGTTTTTTGTAATCTTTTGACTATGGTGTGGCCAGGTCTTTTTAAAACCTGGGTTTTGACTTGTGGTCTTTTAGGTGGTTTCAGGTCCATATAAAACCTACTTTTGCTACTTCTCTATAGTAGGTTTTAGGTTTTGCCTGTGGTCGTAAATGCTTCATCTTTCTTTCCTTGTACCAGGGTTTTGGGGTCCCTTCAAAACCTGTTTTTACCTTAATCTAAAACATTCACTTATAGAACATAGATATGGTTATGCCTATATTACATGGTCACACACGCAATAAATTTATTATAACATTAAATGGGTTGATATAATTTTCAAGTGCACATGCATCACTTGATTCACATAAACCAATTTCTAAAATGTAATTAGATGAGAAAAATAGAGATGTTGGGGTTGTATAGGTAGTTTTAAGGCACTGACAATATTAATTATTGTTTATAAAACATAAGACACTAATATTTAAAATATAACCATGAAATAAAAGATTATAATGACCTATAACATCTACCAAGTTCACTCACTCCAACTCCTCTTCTCTTATTTGTACCAAATAAAAAACCATTGACCCTTTTTGACTTGTCCAAGAGAGGGACATGAGAGAGGAACTAGTTTTCACAAATTTTGGATTTATTTAAAATACTCAATCCTATAAATTAATTTTTTGGATCTCAAGACACTTTCTTGAATCATTCACACATTTCAGATGAGTTACTTTAGTCTGCATATGCATTTAAAATTGACTTTTTGTAGATGATTTTTTTTTTACATTGGACCTACCACATTTCAGTTTCAAAGCCTTATATAAAATTATATGATATTAATTACATTATATTTCATCTTTTAACATTTTTTATTTTGTGAAAAATTGTACAATTCCTTAAAATGACTAAAAAGGTAGCATAAGAGGACGTTAATAAAGTTGAAAAATATGACAAGATTAAAACATGTTGTATGACCATCAAAGGTGTGTCTTTACCCTATTTAGGACCATGGTGAGAATTTTCAAACCTAAAAGTACCTTATGAAAAGTTTTGATATATAGCGGGGTTGAAATAATTTATCCTAAGGTGAAATGTTTGTCAACATTTTGGCAATTTCTAGTGGTAGCATGCCTATTATGCTAAGGACTAGTTTCCTTGACCTTCTACTAGGAAATATAGTCACCTATATATTACAATTAACATTGATATTCCTTTGAAAATAATCCAAAATCACACCAAACATAATAAGAAATAAATACAAAAAATAACAAACTAAGACACACACTTGTGCTTTCTAAGCACTTAGGGAAAACACATAAACAACTCACACCAAATAATGTGCCCAACTCTTATGGAAAAAACACACATATCCTAATATATATAAGTCCTTAATAAACTTGAGGTGAAAGAAAAATTCTTAATTACTTCAACTAGAGTCAATGACAATTGTTATATAATCATTACTGCTGCATGAAAACAAACCATTATAGAATTAATGTTTGTCAATGAAAACTTGCTTATGGAGGTAATAAAATGACTTAAATTTTTTTAATCTTATAATAATTTCAATTAAATCATTTCTAACTCTCATGAACACCTCATATATCTTTCCTAGAGGCTTGTTTGATTTTGTATCTTGCTTGGTCTTTATCATGTCTACTTGGCACACCTCAATATAATCATTGGGAGTCATGAAACTTTTCACAACTTAAAATTTATTTGAATCAAGATGTGCTTGGTGTTTTTAGTCATCAAGTTTGTCTTATGGTTCACCAAACACTTCATGGTCTACCAAAGTTGTTTTCTACTTGGTAGAGATCCCATGCTCTTCTTATAACTCATCAAGTACATGATTTACCTCATCATCAAGTCTATACTTTTTTTGAAGAGATGTAGATTTAATTACCTCTTAAAAACCCTACACTATGTCATTGACTTATTTCCACATATCATATACCTTTTATTGAGGTTCATTCTCATGAATATTCTCTTCCTTGACAAGTATAACTGAATGTTCACTAGGACCATCATGATTTGTTATAGTTGGGATAGTAACATCATCATCTGTGTGCAAAAGGAAATTAACCTATGTAATTGGTCTTAGAGTGTCATCATAATTTACTTCAAGAGATCCATCACATTCTTCATGGAGGATATATATACCAAGACCTATTTCTTCAATCTGCTCATATGGATAAAATCCATACTAATCAATTCCCCATTCATCAATATATAGGTTAGTTATGCCATCAAGAAGTGTTAGAGGTTCTTGATCACAAAGATGATCTTCTTCATCATTGATATTTTAGTTCATGTTTGATGTATAAGGCACATATCACTCTACATGAATGTTAGATAGAGTTTTAGATTTGATTGACACCTTATCACCATACCTAGTTCTAAATTCCATATAAGAGCAATCTAAAGTCAAGTATCGTCCAATCTTACCAAAAAAATTTCTTAACAAACAAAAATAAAAATGAGGTGGTACATCCATAACCACAACATCTCAAGGAATAGTGAAATTAGTATAAACATGAAGAACAAGCTAAAAACCTTTGATTATGTCAATTATCTTGGTAGCTGACCCATCTAGTTGTAGCACTCATTTAGAATGAGTCTCATACTTCTAATTCAACTTATCAAACACTTGCTTGGGCATGAAAAAAGTAATTAATCCACTATAAATAAAAAAAATTAAACCAAAACATCTCCAATGCTGATAGAGAGATATAAATGAGGAGATTTGTCTACTTTATCAATTTTGTTTGCCTATCCTTCACTATGCTTCTATGTGTTGGCTACCTCTTTCCCAATAGGTTGTTTAGTTGTCATGATAATTTGAGACAACTCTTCTTGGATTATGTTTTATTTTCCATGTATTAATAATGTATCCCACATTGATACATTCACATGATCCTTTTTAAATTACTCTACAATGTTAGTGAAATACCCACTAAACTTATCTTGTCCACTAGTAGGAATAGTGTTGCCTATAACTTGAGAATTTTAAAGTGTGAAATAACTCTTAACATTATGAATTATTTGATCTACTTGTATATTTGGGACTCAATTAGACATACCTAATCCTTGAAATTTTTGAAATCTCATTGATGGACCATTACCAACCCCTTTAACCTCTTCAATTTCCTTTCTATGTAACCTTATGTTTGCAACTATAGGACTTAAATCTTTACTTGATTGCCCTTGGTAATTCACAACAAATGATTAATATTTATAAAAACTTAATAAATTAGGATCCACTTGAGCACCTTTCCCATTATTCTCTCCTTGATTAGGTACCTCAGCTTGAGTCATGGTTGGAATTTCTCCCAAAAATGCCATGAAATCTTGATTGAAGGAATCATTGCAATAGGTAGATGAATCATGAGGTTGATCCCATGGAGGATAACCCTAATGATCTTAAAAAAAGATATTTTGAGTAGGAACTAATTATATTGAGGTGGAGGAATAATTGGGATTATAACCATTATATGACTTTACTTGAACTAGATGCCCTTGACCTTGAACATGACCTTGAAAGGGTGGTCTATTACATTAATAGTTTGGATACGAATGATTATGATTATAACGGATTTGTAAAGGTCTCATTTTCTAATATTTTATGATCCTATTAATGCCTAAAATATATTTCTCAAGATCCATCACTCTTTTTTCTTGATTATATTTGCTTGATAGGCTAGGGGAAGTTGGATTATGTTTTGGTGTAGGGATGGAAGCAACAACAAGTGTATGGGGTTGAAAATTTTGGAATAGAGACATGGGAGGTCTTTGGGAAATATTTATATCCTAAATAAAATATTTCTTGTCCCTAATGGCCACTTCATAGGCATTAGGCCATGTGTTCCCTCCCATACATTATACCATCATATAAATATCACTATCAATATACTTAAGATAATAAAGGAAAGCATGATGTGTAGTAGGTCTTAGCATTGGGATCCTATCCCATGTATTTTAAAATGTTTTGTTTAATTATTGAATATATTATTGAGGTGATCTCCTTATGTTGGTTAGTTTCTCATTTAATTATAAGTTTTCACTCTTGTCCTCAACTTTCTCCTCAAAACATCTCCCAATTCATCCCATATGGTGATAGATTTAGCAGCCAAAGTACCATACCAATCAAGATATTTAACTTTTAAATAAATAGCCAATAACCTAATATATATGTTATTTTTAATGATCTGATGTACATTTTAGAAGTTAGCAATGTTTATAATGTGATCAATAGGAGTAATGTTAGTCTCACTTGTGTATGAGCAGACACTTTTGAGGGTAGATATGGGAATGTCATCATAATGGGAAAGTATTAGAGGACTATATCCATTTATGGAAACAAAATTTAGGTTACTTACCTGATGGATTTAGGAGTTTTTGATATTTGGATAATCAAAAACTTTATCATAGGTCTATGATCAAGGTATGATTTCTTTGGGTAAGGATGGGTGTTAGAAAAGTTGTATACTTTGAATGAATTATGAGGAAGCTCTTATAAATCAAAAGGAATGTCTTTATTATGAGATATTTCACTTACCTTATGCATGAAAAAATTCAATAGTATTCCACCAATATTTAATTTTTGGAGTCACCAGTTAATATAAGAATTAGACTGTTACATCCTCTTGTTGTCAAGACCAACATCCACCTTGAACAACATTTTTGGACTTCATGTCCCACCAGGCATGCCAAAATTTTTATATCCCAAATTTTCACCCATAATGTTTTCAATTGGATTTTTACCCATTTATGATATGCCTATCTCTCCCCATCTAAGTCATATAATGGAAACAATTCTCTTGTTGTGGGTAAAAATTTGATGAGATGAGTCTCTAGAAGGGCTAGTTCCGTTGATGCACTCTTTGAAGTACTTTCTTGCCTATCAAATTTAGATGAAAAGGGTTAATAAAACAACTAAGAAATATAAAAAAGGTGATGCACTAGTATTTTATTTAATCCTATTGACTTAAAATATACTACTTAGAGCAAAACAAATATTTTCTTACACAAAACTCACAATACAAGACAAATTATTACATCAGTGTTTCATAGGCTAGGTTCAAGAAGGTATTTTAATAACTAATATGTAAATGAATGATTAATTGAGATAATAATATTAGGTACCAATTATAATACACTTATACACTTAAAATAAAATACTAACAAAGACTTGTAACAATTACTCTTTTGCACACTTGGTGAATAATCAAGGATAACATGTTAGAAAAGATCATCTTCTACTAGAAAAGACCAAAAATATTTAAATAACACTAAATTGTACAACATGTAAGTAGGAAAAATCATCTTATTATTTATTCAAGATTCATTCAAGTACAAATTTGGCTAGGGTTTCATCATTAACCAATGGAGGTTTCTAAAAAGAGACAAAAAGCCCTTATTTATAGCCTTTGAGAGAAGAGCAAGACAAGGGAAGTCCAAATGTCACTAGGAAACTTATAAATATGATAAAAGGGGTTAAAATTTAATGATAAAGAGGAATGTAGTGAGCCATGCAATTTCAAGAGGACCAAGTGTCCATACAAGTGATGAAACTTATGAAAAATGGCATAAAACTCTCAGTCTTGGCTCAAAAAATTGCCTTCATAATTTGAACCCATTTGAATGTCCTAAAACTAAATACGGACATGGTTGATGATTGGGATGATAGGTAAGATTTTAGACATTAAAATACATGCATTGGTTCTAGTCCTAATCATTTGGAATCATCTGAGAGTAATCCATCACTGCCTGTAGTCTAAAAACTCCTTTCTATCACCACTCACACTTGGCCTCATAAATACCTTTAGTTTTCCATGAAAATTAATGGGATGGATTTAATGACACTTGGTAAGACTATCCATGTACTTTTCTTAGGTACACCTTAAAAAGGCTCACACTTGGAGTTTTCCCCCTTCTCACCCTTGTGTCCACTATGCCATTTTTGATTGGCTAAAAGGAGATCTATTGTTTGAACACTTAGAAGTTTTCCCTTAGAAATAAATGAAAATAGGGAGTTATAATAATTCTAAATATTTCTTCTAAAATTTATTTCATCTTTTGAAACCTTCTAAAACCTACAAAACACAAAAAATGGTCAAAAATACCCTATTTTGCATGTTGTCTACATAATTCCATATAGCTCATATATATGGGAGGTATCCTAAATTAGTTATATAAAAGTTCCAATATCTTCCATGGTATGTCATTTTGATATCTCTCCAAGCTTATTTTATCCATTTGGTCCTAGTTAAGGGTTAGTAGTGTTTTAGGCAGTTTTTGTTCTTAGATTTATTCATAAAGTTTTTACATTAGATCTTCCACTAAATTAAAAAAATATATTCCAATAGTCATTTATAAACTTTCCCAATTCCTTTTATTCCCATGCAAATCCTTATAGGAGATATGAGCATTTGAAGTCACCCTATCAAGCTTGTTCTTGCCTTTCTTGCATGATTGTATCCTCTCAAAGATAAAAATAGATTTATTATAGGTTTATTTGCATACAAAAATCTAAAAAATGTCTATATCCACCTCCAAAACATAAATCAATCATCTGGATAGTCCACCAAGAGTTATAAATGGAGATGGACCCCCAATTGGTTTTAGGTCCCCTCAAAGCCTAATAGGTCTAATAGGTACCTTGATAGATTTGGATGTTAGGACTAATATTTCATGATTATGTTTGTGTATTATGAATTTTCACATCCCATTTTATATTACTAAGCCAATACATAACCCTCCAAGCACTCTTCTTCATCTTCTTCTCTCATTCACCAACTAGGCTTAGTGAAAGTTTGCCTAGTTGGATTGTATGCATTGGTAATTTAGTCGCCTTGATGTGTCTAATATTTATATATTACTTAAATAACATATATGTTACTTAAATATACCTCATTATATGTTTCCTAATGTTCCCAAAGCTTCATATTAAGTCGTTTGACCATTTTGCACTTGCTAGCTCACTTTGCCAAAGCCTAATTTTCCTAGATTGGCTAACCTGTGAGACAAAATAGTGAGGTATATCCATCATCCATAAGGAAAATAGAGTATTTTTTGTTTTTTAAATTATTTATTATGATTTTTACTATATGGTTTATCTTTATTCCATGGTTTAGGTGTCTAACCAGCTCAAAATGCCCAAAAAAGGCTTTTAAAAAACCTATTTTCTTGCTTTTTCTTCAAACCCTCCTAAGAATGACCTTTCTAAGCCAAAAAAAATCCTATAGGTTTCTTTAACATGTTTCACATATAAAATTCATGCTAATTAATTTTTTTATTCACCCTAAAACATTCCTTCTCTTTGAATTCTTCATGTTCATCTGTTAAGTAAAGAGGTTTCCTAGCTCATTGTATGGACTGATAGCCCTTTAGCCAAAGAAGGAAGATTAAATATAAATGTTGAATGGGTATTAGTGTGTATAAAAAATTCATTCATAAATCATTGAATATATTAATTTTATGGAAAAACTTCTCTCTTCACCTAAACACTTTCATCTCTTCTTCTCACCGTCATGTCCAAGACTACAACATTTTGGTTGTAGGTGCACACAGGGGTACAAGAGACCCTTTTTATGTTTTTTTTAATAATATTTATAGTTAATTAAGTTAAAATTTATTTTATCTTGGATAAAACATGTTTTTATTATCACCCACATTCCTTTTTTAGCCTCATATGCACTTTTAGTCAAAACTAGGTACCCCATTGTACTCTGACTGAGACATTTTACCTTTTACCCCTATAAGTGCCTATTTTATCACTTGATAAATATTAATTATGAGTGCAGAATTTAATTAAACTATTAAAATTTTAATTAAATCATTTCCAACTCTACCAAATAACTCAACTCTGCCAAACACCTCAACTAGGCCTTGCTTCTCAACTTGGTGAACTGTTGACTGTGTTTTCTATTCAAAAGAAGCAACTATAGGAGAAATTATATAGTTTAGGTCTGAAAAAACACACACAAGATATTATTTAACTTTATGTCACTTTAATATATTATACTTCATTAATATCATGCTTGTATTCATCATATACATCTAAGCCTCAAGACTAAATCTCTCCATACTTGACTGAAAAACCCTATTTATTGACCCTACCTGTAGATGTCTATGCTTATAATAAGCTTGTCCATGATCATAAAAGACTAAAATTTAAAACATTTTAGGTCACATAACATCCTTATCCTATTTAAATCATTATAAATTCCCTACAACCACACCTACACATCAAGCTAACACATTGCTTGTTGATTGAGACACTCTACTTTTCAGACCATGTTGTAGGTGTATATTCTGCATCAAGTGAGGTTGATCAATATGTTTTTGAAATACCCTTGAATTTATTGAGGTAAAAAGTGAATTATTTATCCCTAATTAACCTTTTTATAATCCTAAATCATCAAATAGGCATCAATATTGGGTTCATTGTTCTAACCCTACTACAGGTGTATATTCTCCATAATGTACAACTTGTAGGTATGAAAAAAGAACCAAAACCATCTATCCTCTCCTCTTGATTATTATTTATTACATATATTTCAATTTTATCCTTTTAAATCACTTCACCTTAGTATCATGGTCTAATACTAGTTTTGAAAACAAGGTTACCCAAAATCCAAAATTGTGTAGATGACATTGACTGTTCTTAGACCAAAAATGGGCAAGTTTAATCTCTTCAATAAATAGTTTCCATTTCTCCTCTTGACTTCATTATTTTCAAGGTACTTCTACATTCTATATAATAACAATAAATATCATTATAAATAATCAAAACCTCATGTATCCATGTCATATGCTTTTCACAAAAAGCTCAAGGACCTCTATTTTCACCTTTTGGGGATAAAGGGCTTGAACACAACTATTTGGTTTTAAAAAGTGATCCATGACCCAATTTTCTCATTTTACACTTCAAATAGGTATATAAAGGCTTGATTATCATACCAAAACCTTAAGTATATGTCTATATATTTCATCCTCTCCATACAAATATTTTATTACCTTGTTCAACCACCTTTAGGTGGATGCTTTGGTACATAAATAGTGAGTTAGATATGAGCAATATGAAACTATCCATGCATATGAAATTTTTATGATTTTATCAAACATCATAATTTACCTATAGAAACACTAAGAGGTTGGAACACTAATTCATATTCCCATACCTCAGTATGACATCAGTAAGGGCCTTGTAGGTGGATGCATTAGGCATGTTATATAGGTAGGTCATGAAATTGGGTATAAACATTCTAGTGAATATATTTAAAAACACTCAAATTAATTTTTTAACCTTAAATTACATGATATATATTCTTGGAAACCTTTAAATTAGTTCTAACCTATATTTTCTAATAAGGAAATCACTTGTATATATATGGAGAAGAGCAATTAGGGGCATCTCAAGACTATTTTAGCATGGTGGATAAGCTTGTAACTACACTAGCACATTTTAAAAACATCTTAATGAAATATTAATGGTTTTTAAAATTTATTCATCATGAATACAACTCCAAGAATGAGATGAACAAGCCCCTACATCTGACTACAACTGAGGTTAGGCATGGAAATGACAATGGAGAATGACAACATTTAAAGCTACCCAAAACATTATATGTTTAATAATAAACATGTAATTAGGTATTAATATTAATTTGATGCATATGTAACATAATTTTCCATTCACATAAACCCTTTGTAAAAGACCAACATTCTAGGATAAGGCAAAAGTAACTGTAACTTCACTCCTTCCCTCTTCTTTGCAAACTGAGTTAGTTAGATCATCAAATAAAAACAAATGTGAAAAAAATCAATGATAACATGAGATAATGGAATAAAAGTCCTCTAGAATCAATCTCAACAAGTGAATTTTATGAACATTCAAAAATAAGATCAAAACTTTTAGGGTGCATAAATTAGTAAGCAGATTTGAAAGGTCAAGTTCTTAAGAATCATTCATAAATCTTAAACCACCATTCCTCTAGAAAAAAACATAAAATGGAAAATTATTGAGTGTATAATACACCCCAAAGATAAATTTTCCTAAAATCTCTTGTGCTGACCCTACCAGGTGTAAATTTGTAGGTTACTTTTGCTTGCTAAGAAGGGTAAAAAGGAATATAACTATTTTGAGCCAAAATTGGTACCTTCAGATCATCTCAAACTTGGAAATGATAATAGGTAATCTGAATATGAATTTTATGATCCTTCCCCATGTGGCATACTTCCCAAGAAATCTATACAAATGCCATTTTCTACTCCTTTCACTAGAAAACTACATATTCTTTTGAACAACCTACCACTTTTTAGTTATGTTAGTTGGTTAAGACTAAATGGACACATGGGGCATGAAATCATCTTTTTTAACCTTCACACTTCTCAATACATTTGTACAACTCATTAAATGCACCTTTTTTGACCTCAAAATGACTAAAAAGACTAAAATAACTAAGGACCAATGCTAGTATAACATCAAATGACATTAATTAACCTATAAAACACCTTGTGACATAATGTTTGGCTCCATAGAACACCTAAATGTTAAATTTTTTAATTAAGGGTGTCCAAATTTGGCTTAAAATTCAAATTTGGTCAATAGATAATTCAATCAAACATTCCCAAATTTGGGATAACATGGAACTATCTTTGAGTATAGGTAGATTGATACAAGAGATAGATCTATATATTATGGGTTAGCTCCTTTGATCTAACTATTTAGACTCACACACTACACTAGACTAATTACTTATTGGGGGGTGAAAAGGGAAGAAGGAAAAATAAAATTAACCTACACTAATGGAGGTTATACATCAAGGATATCTCCACAAACATACTTGAAACTTTCACTATGAAGATAAATTATTTAGATTGATCTTAACTCAAGGTTCTTCTAGCATAAGTGTTTCTACATAGAGGTAGATTGGTATGCATTTTTAAAAGTGGGTGAATGGGAGGTCTAATATTAGATATTAATAATCTCTCTTCAAAATTTAAATACACCTAACAAATAGTTACCCTTCATGAGACCTATTAGAAGTATTCCTCACATAATGCATACAAGAGCAGAATGGAAGCACGTAGAAACAATCATATCTTGTCATCTAAATAGACTAATTTACATAACAAGGAAATAAATTTAGAGTCTAAACCAAGTTGAGAAAACCTTATTAAAAGGTAAAACAAGATGTGAAACCAACAAGGCTTTACCATACTAATTGTGGATAGTTTACAATATCAAAATGACTTGAATATATATAAAAATGGAAGAAGAGAGGGAAATAATTACATTTAAGAGTCACAATTCTAAGTGTTAAGTCTTGAAGACTAGTTACAATTCAAGAGAAGTTATAAAATAGATCATGAGGTTTTCTTAGAAAATTGTCTATCTAAAACATGACATCTTCTTGAAGTTGGCGTAGGGACACTCCATGTCCTTCTTGACACTACTTTCTTGATGAGGATTCCAATTAATTGATTAGAACTGCCTTGAAATTCATTGACACATATTACCTAACCTTAGAAGGTGTAAAAATGATTGAATCAAGTCATTATTCACCCCTCCAATTGATTATCTTCTCTTTGTCATTTCTTTTCACTACCTTATAGTTATCAGTAGCCCTTAAAGCCTAAACTCTCACACTTGTCACTAGGGTGAACTAAATATGATTAAGAGAGTTCATTTTTGAGATTTGAGACATAACATAATAACTGATTTGTCTTATATTCTATTATATAGGCTTCAATAAAGCTTAAAATCACACTTTTCATCTATAACTTAAGTAGTCACCTTACTTCTCACTATTTTATCTAGGACTGCTTACAACAAACAACTTTTAAAAAGAGTTTCCATGCATTAATAAAGTGAGAATGGGGTTTGAGGATTTATAATACATCTCCACACACCTTCCACCATGAATTTCTCTCATATATTCCCTTCTACACCTTCACCTTATCTTAAATTTTGTATAAAGCACATAATTTGACTAATCCATACAAGTGATGGTATGGAATAATTGAGTGTTAGGGATCTTGAGAGAGTTCCAAGTAGGTCTAAATCACTTTCTAATACACTTTAATCCTTATCGATGCATTGTTCTTCATATCTTTTTCATCAAGCTCTTATGAGGGTTTTTGGTCATTTAAGTTATTCACAATGATTCATAAAAGTTAATTCCTTAACCCTAAAACCAATGACATTGGTTTAAATTTAGTGACATCCCTCAACTATCCCTAAGTGATAGAGACCCCATGCATTTTTTCCATACAGATATGAGTGAAAGAAGATGCTTCTCAAGTAGCTGCTATGCATTCTTGACACCCATATGACAAATTGATGTAAAAAATGGTCAATATGAGTTATTATCTACAAAATTATGAGTCTCATCAACCCTCAAGACTCTTATGAAGGATATAAAATTATTTGGGGAGATCACATGATTATATGATTGAAGTTAGAATCTTGATGGTTCATGCCTAGTTCTAGGTCTCATAGGCATAAATTGGGTTTCTAAGTATGTGACCACCTCTAATGTTTGTAGTGAATTTAGGACCTTTTCAAAACTAATTCATATTCAATTCAATCACACACATCATCCCATAGTCACTCAATACTCTACCATTCATCATTTCACCATCAATGTACTAGGTTTATAGGTTGCATTGCTTATAGAGTACCTCAAGTCTGAGACAAAATAGTGAGAAATTACACTATTATAATAACCTAAAGGAGACCATGAGGTATTTTTTAAGTCATTATTACCCTCTATATCAAATTATAAATCCTAACCATGCTTCCAGATCCCTTAAAATCTCAAATTCTCAAGACTAGCTTCTAGGACTATGACTGTGTGCAGGGTTTTGATAGGGCTTAAGAACCTTTAGCTATGATTGTCTCTATTCATCCTTGACTCTAAAAATCACATGTAAATGTGATATTATAATTGTGATAGTGATTTATACATGTTCATATTCATCCTACACCTTTGCCTATCAACCAAATCTATATCCTTTATTAGCTTAGGATAGTTTTAGTATGACTCAAATTATAGGTGTTTATTAAGGAAATCAAAAGACATTTGTAGGTATTGATACATGTATGATAATTTTAATTCACATATTTAGTTTCCCCTGATGTCATTAGGACCATTTAATACCTAGATAGACTCATTTATACCATGAGACCCTATAATCATCCCTTTATCATCAATGTACTAGGTGTTACTTGTAAGGTTACATGTTTAATTTAACCTAATGATACTGTAGATCTCTGAGTATCTCCACTAGAATCATGAATAAGTTGAAATACATTCAACCATCCTCTTATTTTGACCTAATTATCTCCTCTTAGGTTAATATGTTACCCCTAGGCCTAGGCTATAAGATTGAAATCTTTAGTCTTACCTACACCTCGTAGACCTTCACCATGAGATGACATTGTATGGAGCAGAATCCTTTTCAGAGAATTTAAGGTAAATCATCCCGCTTATAACTTTATTCAACTATGACTAACTATAGGTGTTTTTTGAGGGGTTCTTAACTATGTTTTATCTTGAATTGAATCTTATAACTAACCACCAATATTTTTCAATCATTTATTCATATTGTTGTTATCTTGGGAATCTTCTCAAAACCTTTAAACTCCCTACTCTTTGGGAACATAATTTTCAAAGCACACTTCCCAAAATAATCTATATTTGGTTTTCTAAATGAGCTATGTATATTAGTCTTAAGTTATTCTTTCAAACGTATCATTCCATCTTACAATCATCAATCCTTGTCAAGAGGCATTCTCACTATATTTCAAGCTTCATAGCCTCTTCAAGGCACATCATCAGACCCCTATACTTTTGATTATTTGCATAAAAAACCCTATAGGTCTTTATTAGGCATATTATCTTGGTTTCACTTATTTTTCTTTGAAGTGACTTTTATAACTCTCAAATACAACCTTCAATGGATAATATAACCCACCATGCTCTAAGGGGTTCAAGATAATTGTATCATCCTTGACCTGAATCCACTCATAAATGAATGTACTCTATAGCTATCAAAACATTGTTATTAGCCTTCATTTATATTTAATTATAGCATAAGGATATGGTTCTACCCATATTTAATGGTCACACATGCTAGCTGGGTTGAAGCCAACATGAAATGGGTTGATATTCCCTACAAGTCCATGTGTATCACTTGGTTCACATAGACCAATTTCCAAAATGTAATAAAATGAGGAAAACCAAGATATGTATAGATAGTTTGAAGGTACTAAAAATATTTATTATTTTTCTTATAATGAGAACTACCAATCTTAAAATTATAACCATGAAATAGAAGCTTATAAGGACCCATAATATCCACCAAGTGCACTCACTCCAACTCCTCTTCTCCTATCCATACCAAATGAAATCCATTGACCCTTTTTAACCTATCTAATAGAGAATTAAAATATAGGAATCAAATTTCACTAATTTTATATTTACTAAAACTACCTGAGCTTGTAAATGACCTATGGAGATCTCAAGACACTTTCTTGAAGCATTCACACATGCTAGATGAGTCACTTTGGTTTGTGCAAGCATCCAAAACTATTTTTTTGTAGATGATCTTATTTTTTATGTTTGACCTACCACATTTTAGTTTTAAATCCTTATCTAATTTTATATAATAGGAAGTATTTTATATTTCATCTTGAAATATTTGTCCTTTGTGAGAAACTAAATAATTACTTAAAATGACCAAAAATATGGCATAAAAGGACATTAAGAACGTTGACAAATATGACAAGATTAAAACATTTTGTATGACCCTAAAGTTGTGTCTTGACCTCATTTAAGACCATGGTGAGTATTTTCAAACCTATAATGACCTTATGAAAAGTTTTAATAAATATGGGGATTGATCCAATTTATCCTATGCTGAAATTTGGGTCAACAATAACCAACATCTCAAGAGGGAGCATGCTCAAAGGATTATAAAATATAGTGAACTAGTATGGTTCCATCATGGCATGATAAATAAACATATGATAAAGAGGCTCATTTATGACTATGTGAGAAGTAGTGTGTGTGTGGTCCATCTCAGTCTTTTAAACATAAAGTGAAAAAGAGATAATGTTAGGTGTATTATAAGGAGAAACTAAATGAATAAAACTAATACTACGAAAATAGTGGTGTAAATAAGACTGATATCTAAGTATATATGTGTTTTTATATTGATAAAAACTATCCCAAAGGAGGTATATAATTAATATCCATAATCATAATGAGTATGAAGATCAATAGTGCCAACATCTATGTTTTTATTGATTAAATAAGCATGACGAATGGATTGTTTAGTAATAGTTATGGTAATAGTAATTTTAATGATTATTTACTTTCACTATGGAGGTGGTAAAGATGGAGGTAGGTGAATAATTATGTGTGAAGGGAGATTAGATTTTATTTTTCAAAGTGATCTCATCTAGTTCATCATTGTTAAAATCTAATAGGTTGGGTAATATGCTACCCACAAGTTTGTGGTGGCCATTATAAACTCTAATCGAGTTGATGGGGTAATTAAATCATTGAGATTCATGAAAGGGAATGTTAGGTAAAATTTTAAGGGTGGTTATTTTAATTATAACCTCCAGTAGAGTTGATAGGATAATTAAGTCATTGAGATTCATGAAAGGGAATGCTAGGTAAATTTTTAAGGGTGGTTATTTTAAAAACAACACATTCTCAAAATTATTAAAAATTCTCAAGGTTCATGTCACCTTGAATATTGTAGATAACATTATTATAATTTAATTTTACACATTGGAATGTTAGTGAGGCTACAACTCACATGTGATATGTCCACGGTTCAACAAGTAAAATGCTTTATTATAATGGAAAATTAAATATCATGACTTTAATACAAACAATGATAGGAGGAATAGTTCTAGGAAGCCAAACACACCCTATAGGAGGAATTTTTCTTGATCATAACCTTGACATGTACTTTGGGTATAATTAAGAGTGAATTCATATTACTCGTGTGTTTTAAAAAATTCAATGGAGGAAACACAAATGCCAAAGCCTTCATCAATAAAATCATGCTTGACTTGAATATGAAAAATTTGGACATTAATAAATTATGGGGTATCATCTACATAGAGCAATATTTCATTAAGAATCATTGAAGTAATAAGAAATTTGAGATTAAAAAAGTATCTAGAGTTTTGTTGACATGTACAGACATTTATTTTCATTTTTTGAGACTAATAGCTTCAGATCTAGTCAAAGTGGATTCTTTCCCCACATGTGGAGGTTGAGGGATGTTACTTTAAAATAATATTTGCATTAGACTAATAGGGTCACATGGAGAAGTCCTCACAAGTTCAAAAAAGGGAATTTACGATGGGAAATGAGAAAGTTCTGTTATAGGATCCCATTCATCATATCCAATTAGAAATGTATTAGATAGATCTAAGTAATGGTGAAGTAAATATATTAATGGAAGAATAAAAGTGCATGGAAATTGGTGTTGATCAAGAATAATTTATTAAGGTTTAGTCAATGTCATTTTTCCATGTGTGTCTAATAGGGTTGAACTAGGTAATCTTTTTAGTGTTGTGGTTGGGTTGATGTTTGGTTTGACAAGTGTGTTTGATTGGGTTTAATTAGATAATGTTTTTATTGTTGTGGTTGGGTTATTTCTTGGTTTATTGGAAGATTTTGTAAGGGTGAAGAAATATAATAAGTGGGTTGATTTAAAGTTTTAGGTAATTTAGACTGAGGATAATTTTATGATAAGTGAGGAATAGGAGTTATATAAATGGAAAGTGAATGGGTAATTGATTGTTTCTTTCACCAACACATCCTAGTTAAGATTGAAAAATAGGGACCCCCTTTGTTTTCAGTTAATTTTGGTAGTATAAGTCATGACTATGTTATTTATAGTAAATTAGCTTGAATATTTGCAGTGCTTCATTCAAAACATATTTAAAATCTTTAAAATCATGATGTTCTTCACCTAGGTGTAAATAAAGTCTATTGTTTATTTGTTTCAGATAATTTTTTCATGTTTTACATATAATTTATCATATGAATGTTCATGCTTAAGTCTTTATTTTTATGTGAATGACTAGTTTCAATTCCTATATTTATTGATTTCTTACATAAAATTTTCTTGACAAAATACTTAACTTTATCTAAAATCTTTACTTAGTGGATTTTCTTGTTTTCTCATAGATTTTCAAAGACTCACAAGGTCATCTAGATTATTCCACATGTCCAAATCTCATCAAACACATGGATTTAGATTCAAATCATGTTGGTAAAATGATTAATTCATTTTTAAGCCTTAAGGGCCTTGATATCACATCACATGACATGATCCCTATGACATGGCCCATCAAAAACTTAGATACTCATGGGAATTAAGGCATTATCTAAATGGTCCAAAAGTTGATCAAGATTAGTAAATCTCTATGCCCTTGAGTCCCTAAGAAGATGTTATGTGGAATCTTCTCAGAACCCTAGAATTTTAGATCAATTATAGCATTAGCCCAAAACATGAAGATCCAAAGAGGCCAAGAAAAGGCCACATGGTGATTAATAATAAATCATAGACTAATGAGCCTAAGAAGTAGATAAGAAGACACATGGTCCCAATTTTAACAAAGACAATGAGTTAAAGCTTGATAGTGTCGATATACTGCCAAGTGGCAAAATGGAACCTATTGGGAAAATTTATCCTACATATGAAACTTTTACCTAGATGGATATGACCACTCTCTTGGACCTTTAAATAACCTTATACCCCCATGACTAGTCTCTTTCGGGTCCTGATTTGATGATGTAGTGTAGTATCATAAGAAGTCCTGATGTGGTGTGAGAAGCTGAGTAGAGTTATTGTTAAGTGTTTGATCCAATGATGGAAGTGAAATACAAACCTCATGACCCTAAAAAATTTCACTTGAAATATTTTGAAACACTTTAATCAAGCTTTAATGTGAATTTAGTGATTTTAAGGAAAAGGACTAGAAATAGGTTTATAACTACAAGTGAAGGATCTAATACGTTTTCATGTTATTCAAGATTTTAGGGTCATGAGGGAGGTTTTAACAAATTCTAAAATATTATAATGAGTCAAAAACAAGGCTTAAATAATATATTATGACCAAAATACCCCCGAAATTGCATTAGATCACTTAATGGTCCTTGATTTGTTATTTTTGGGAATAATAGAGTTTTATTCCTATTAAATAAACAAGTCTAAGTAGGAGAAATTAGTAAATAATATTCATAATTAAATCTATTGATTTGTGAAATTAAATTAAAATTAGACATTTTCTAAAAATAGTAGTGAGAGAGAGAAAATTAAACTTAGCTTATTTTGGACTATACTGACTGAGACAAATTTTGGAAATTTGTGTGCAAGACTAGGACACTATCATAAACAAGACATTAGACTTTATTTTTTGATTAGATAGGAGTGCTAAAACTAGACACCCTAGGCACTAAAACTATAATCCTTCTCTAGTGCTATTGTATTAAGGATTTAAGCTTTTTGGGTTTTGTTTGCCTACTCGGTGCGAGCCTGTGTACCAATTTTTAGGTCCTTGATATCAATAGATCTCCCTGTAGAGATAATTATTCATATACTTATATCCTCTATGAAATTGAAAGAAACTTTGGAAAATGGGGAAAAGGGGTTAGTGTGTGTAATATCCACTAGACATGCTTCACACCCTGTGTGTGGGCACACTGCCTACATACTAATACTCTGAAGAGGTATCAAGCCATATGTAGTTCTCCCTTTAATGGTGCTTGGTACAATAGTGAATGAAATGCAAGAAATACTAAAACTTAGTATGCTTGAGAAGACTAGGGGATGGTTTAAGGACTTGAATTTGCTTGAAATTTTATAGGTTAGATTTATGCAAAGAATAGATAATATTTCTTGAGTGGTCTTGCTTGTATTCTTGCTTGTTTGAATGATATTTGCCAACTCTCTCTAAATGATCTTTGGATGGGCTTTTATAGGAATCTATTGGTCATGTGTTAGATGAAATTGGACTAGGATGATATAATGAACAAGAGGAATTAGGTAAAAATGGTAATCTGGGATCAAATTCTGATTGGATAGGAGCACTAAAAAGAGGACACCCTAGGGTCTAATTCTATAGTCCAACTTTGGTGTTATTATCCTGAGTAGACAAGACATAGGGGGATGGATTAATCATGAAGAGATTACAATAGATTAGTTAGAGTCAAGTTTGGAAGGCCATAAAATACTAATAATTAGTTAAAGTAATCTTAAGAGGGTCATGAGATCAAGCAATAGGGACCTAAGGGTTGGGTATCTTTAGCCATGCTCAAGTTACCAATTTTTTGCATTTTATATGACTACAGTCCTCAAAATAGAAATTTTAAGTGATAAATTAACTCTTTGAGCAATTAAATTTGTTTTTTACTTCATCCCACCTTATTATGGTGTTTTTTTACCATTTTATACATGTTCAAGGTCATTTAAATTCATTTAGACTGGAGGAAAGGAGTTTGAGAGAAAAGGATGCATTTTTGGAGCCTTTTGGAGCTTTGGTAGAATAGGTTTTGAAGGATTTGTTTTATTTATATGATTATACATAATATGGAGGAATTAATAGTGTCACTAATACTCTCACATATTCCTATGAAATCATATTCCATCATAAGAACTAGTAAAGGTAAGGAAGACCTATTGACTGTAAACTAGGCATGAAATAGGTTTTTTGCCATTAATAGAGGTCTAAGAATTTGATAAGGTTTATATAAGGAATGAAATTTCATTCACATCCTAATAAAATTTTAAAAATAAGTTATATTTCATAGGAAGGATTCTAGTTATTCATTCTAAGGAAATATGATTTTGGGCAATTAGGGACAGCTCTAGAAGATCCTCAGGTTTTCACTCGATATGATCTAGAGAAAGAGATTTGGGATAAAATATTTTTATAAGTGATAGGGACCATAATTAAATTCCACTTAATTTAATTGGTGGTCTGGTTAACCTTCCAATATTTATGAATAATCGCTAAGATTTTAGGGGTGTCTAGATGGCCTACTCATCCAAATAGGGTCTAGTTTTTCCCTTGTTTCTTCATTTCATAATTCATCTAGAAAAAATGTTTTTAGAAGAATAATTTTAGGGTCAAATAAGACCTAATAAAATTTTATTTATAATCTAACTCCTTCTAAGAAGGTACTTATGTCATAAAACCTATTTTCCTTTTTATCCCTATGAAATGGCCATTTGATCAATTTTAGAGAAAAAAAATTGGGTTAGAGAGATAATGTACCTCCTATTTATGCCACATAAACTTAATCAAGTGGTCCTCACTCATAAAAAATTTCATTAGAGCCTTGATGGGTCAAACTAGGACTAGTATAGCCTAAGCAATCTCCATCTACAACCATGGTTCAAGGAAAAAGGAAAGGAATTATTCCCTTTGGGGGTTTTGGCTCAATTGTCTCTTCTTACTAAGTGTAACCATATAGAAAACCAATAAAGGAATTATTTTTCACCTATAAGACAATGAGCTAGTTCATAATTGGTGAACTTCTTAACATCTAAACTCCATCATGATTGCATTTGATGTTATAAGGTAACATGTATATACATAATATTTTCAAATTTTATCAAATATTGATGCTTTACATCTTGCAAGAACCCGTGGAGAATCAATATCTCTAATAAAAATCCCTATGGGGTGCACTGGGAAAGGGGTGGGTAGACCAATGGTGCTTGGTAGGATTGTTGTCCCTTACTGCCATATATTACCAATCCAACCAATTCCCAAAACTATTCCCTAAGATATTACTCCTTTATACATTTCTCTAGTATTTTTCACTTTTCATCTCTCTTTTCCTCACCTTAGTACCTTTTCGTTAGTCAAATGTACTAGGTCGACTGGGTCAACCTTGTACAATTTCAGATGATTTTCACTTAGGATCTATTTTGGCCTTTGGCTGACCTAACTTGGGAATTAGTGAATAATTGACTAGAATTGTACAGGGTCCGTTAGGTCAACCCTATCAGCCAACATTTTTAAAAGGGTTCAGAGAAAGATCCACATATATATACAATACCATTCCATCATTATTTAAATATGCAATCAAGAGTTATTATTCACTCATGTTTCTTTATAGTCTACTTTTCCACCATTCTACTTGAGGAGTCTTAGTCTAGAGTTTCTACTTGGAGAATATAGTCTTGTGGATAAGTCTTGGATGCTTTGGCCTTTCTTAGTGATCCTTACAAACCACAACAACCTCTTGTAAAACCCCTTTGGCTAAGGGAGAGATTGAGCCTCGTTGGGTTCACATTAAAGTAAGTATTCTCTAACTTTGTTTCTCTCTTTAATAGATATAAGTAACATAAATATTGGCTTCAAATAATATTACTCTTCATATTCCATTTATTAAGGGTCTTACTCATACTTATCTTAATTTAGATTCTCTTATACATGTTTTGATTATTTAATAACCCCTCATGTTGTGTCATAATCTTTGGTGAGCACTAGATTAAATTTACTTTTATTATTATTAGAATAGGTGAAATATCAAAACATAGGACCCCTTTAGGGTTATTGTGTGATTATGTTAGACTAGAGGCTTTAGAACCTTCCTTAACATAGTGTATTATGATAAGTTATCCCCTAATTGGGTTTAGTGGATCTCCATATTGGTCATGATCTCACTTAACAAATGTATTCCCAATCAAAAGTATAGGTATTCTCTATCTTCTCTGATCTAAAATTGATTTATATACATGATAAATTTGTGACTGCATACATTATGGTGAACCAGATGTGAACTAACCCTTGTAGGATTTGTTCACTTATTTTTTTATTTTATCATTTTTTTTAATCATATATTTTCCATATGGGGTTGACTGCATCAGCCCAATTTTAACTTTTTTATGCAAGTTTAACACATAGTCACATCCATATGACTCTATTCTTTTTGTGTAGATTCCTTTTTAGGTATAAACTACTAGATTTACTTAGTCAACCCAATACAATTTTTTAGACTTCCAATTTAGACTACTAATTCAACCTAGTTGACCTTGTATATTTTTAAGCATCTTGTTTATCATACTAGATCGATCTAGTCGACCTTTTACATTTCAAGAACTCAATAATAGGATTCTAAAAAACTAGATCAACCTAGTCGACCCTATTAGTATAATTTTCAAGTATTTACCAAGGTTGTTTTAAAGCAATCTCACTTCTCTACATATTCATACCCACCAAGGTTCCTTCCTATCCTTTTTATCTTTCCTTATAGTCTTTCCTTTCATAGTTTATAGTCTTTAAAACTACCCTTGTATAGTCAATTGGATTAATACTATCAACTCAATTCTATATTCTATGTGTTATTTGAATAACTAGGTTGACTCTGTTGACCCTATTCATTTTTAGACCTTACTTCTATAGTACATAAGTGACACTATCAACCCTATTATGTATTTTATTCATACACTATTGAATTCATTAACATTTTACCTTATTTCAGAGTTGGAATTAACATTTTATACTAGTAATTAGCTTACACTTTCATTTTTTATTGATTGCATGCTTATAATAGAACACGTAGTTTAATTAGGTGGTTTTTAATTTACTATTTAGTTTCACTATTTTCTATTTTATGCATATATGGCCAAGTCACAAAATATTAACAAGCACTTTAACAATTGTCTACCCAAAGCAAACCTACTTAGATTTCATCACCAAGTGGGAAGCTGACTTGGTTTTCTCACCAAGTATGAACACATGGTTAATGGTATATTCTAACTAATCACCCAACACCCTTATCTCCATGGTGTGTGAAGTCAGGGGGTAGGCCCTAATACTAAGCATATACCATTGCCAATATAGATTGCTTTCAACCCAAACTTCCTAAAACTATACTTAGATTGATTTCTAGTTCTTTTCTTACAGCCAACTTCCCATCACATTTAAAAATCATATTCTAATAATATTAACAAAATTTAGGTTGACCAACTAGTTAGCTTTTACTTTTCAAATTTTACTGCTTACTCTTTGTTTGATTGTATTTTGTATTGCAAAAACTTGCATTCGATAATGTTGGTCAAGGTTTTGTGCTATGTACCTCAATTATATCACCCTCATTGATCTAATTTATTGTTTATTTTCCTATAATTCTTGCTTTTATAAGTAGTTTCAAAATTTATTTTTAGTACACAATCATTTTAGTTGACATAGTCTATTATAATTTTTTGATTTTCACTGTCTATTGTACTAGGTGGATCTATTTGACCCTATATACTTTTGTATCCTCTATTTACTATTCTAGGTTGATCAAGTTGACCCTATACTATTTTCAGACCTTGTTCCCTATGCTAGGTTGACTCAATCAACCCTGTACTATTTTTTGCCTTCTTTGTTTGTCAATATAGTTTACTATCTTTCCTTATTAGCATTCTATTCATTTCTTTCCAATCATAATGAAATTTCCTATCAGAATCTTCTTGGATATCTTGAATACATCTAGATACTATATCTGATGTTCATTTCTCCCTCTCTTTTCATCCCAAGAGCACCATCACTCTTGGGGCACCTCTTCTCCTCCTTCATCTATGACTTGTAACATGGTCTAAATCATACCTCAAGATGATGTTTATGGGATCGATCCTTTATATACTTACCAAGATACTTCTTATCTCCAAAATTCTCAAAATAATGTGGGAGTAATTGACATGAATTTAATCAATAATCCCACTCATAATCCATCTTATAATAACCCTCCTCCTAACACCAATTCAGGGAGTGATCCTACCAACACCAACCCACATTTGATACAACTCAACTTCTTTCCCAAGTTATTCAAAAAATGAACATAATGAAAAATTTTAAGACTAATCAAATGATGCAACTTCAACAACATTTGATTAATATGGTTAATCAACCTCCAACTATCCATCCTCAAGCTAATCCCAAATATATTCGTCTACCATTAAAAATCACCCTTTATCCCTTTTTATTGTGTCCATTGATATTGGTAACATATCTCCAACTATCAAGTATGATGGGACTAAAGACACTACCTCATTTCTCAAAGTCTTTGGCAACCTTTACAAATAGTGGATCCAAACTAATACCTTTGCCACAACTAAACTCTTAGTCAAAACATTCATTGGTGATGTATTATAATGGTACAAACAATTACCCCAACACTCTATTTTGAAACTTGAATATTTGGTTAATCCTTTAGTTAAAGAGTTTCAACACAATGATCTTCCCAAAAATTGTCTTAGCCACTTCATTAATGCTAAGTAATCTCCCACTGAATCAAATCATGACTTTATCAAAAGATGGAAATCATTGGCCAATAAATTTGATCATAACATGACTAATAATAACTTGTTTAGACTCTTTATCACTTCTTTGACTCCTTTTCTTCAATATAAGGTTCAAACCTTTGCTCCCTAAACACTTGATGAAGCTCTTGACCAAGCTAAACATCAATAATTTCTCAAGAATAAATTCAAACCTAATCCCAAACTTTTAAAATGAGATTTTAAAATATCTATTAATGATATTACTAGAAATACTATGCAGACCAAACTAGGAGTTACCAAAGTTGATATTATTTCACCTTCTCACACACCCCTCTTGGTTCAACAAATGAAACAATTCTTACTTCCCTCTATTCCTTTAATTTATCCTAATAACCCTCCCAAATGGTATGAATCTAATCTATTTTGTTGGTTCCATGTTGATAGTTGTCATTCCTATGAGTCATGTAAAGGGATCATTAAATTTACTATCTCCTATATTCTTGGTGATTCATTTAATCATGAAACCATGATCAAACTTCATCATCAAGAATACACCACTTCTTCTCAAAAGTGACAAGCTTCCAAAACTTCTACCTCAAATAATCAAAAATAATTTTATACAAACAATAATCAACCAAATACTAAGGACGTTTGTTCATTCATGCTAGTTATGACCAATATTATAAAAAATCTCAATATGTTAATACTACCATGGTTAATTATTATCACAAGCTAGCTCACAAAGATCCTATTACCAAACCTAAGAATCCATATTTAGAAGAAAAACTTCTTAAAGACACTACCACTACTAATCTTTCTTTAGAAGCCCATGAGGAACCACTTCTTCCTTCTAAACCTCTAGTGACATTTATCCCTTAAAAATCTATTTATCTCCTAAACCTCATGCTAGTTCTTTTAAATCTCATTGTAACTTTCTTAAAGAATTTAACTCTATGACTTGTATGATTCCACTTATGGAGTTTGTTCTTACTTCACCCTATCATCACAAGTTCCTTATGAAACAACTCTAATAAATTGAAGATCCATCCTCTATTGATGAAAAAACCACCTTTTATTGAATCTCAAACTACCAATGTAAATGCCATTGAAACTATGTATCCTTATTACAAACCATCTATTAAATTTCTTTAAGAGGACATGATCAATGATGAAATTATTTTTCATGCTGATGATCTACCACATTTTATTAAAATAGCCTTTAATACTACCCTTATCCCTAAAGTTCTAGTTGATGAATGTTATAGTATTAATGTGACATCTTTGTGGCTTATCCAATAACTTAGTTATAACAAGGATCATCTTACCTTGTCATAGTTTTTAAAAGACTAATTAAAATCGACTTGGTTGTATTTAGATTATATTAACCATTGGACTTAAGACTTTTCAAACTAAGATTATGGTCCTTGATTTACCTTTATCTTATAACATACTCATTAGCCTCCCATGGACTCATCAAATGAGGGATATTCCTTCTTATGATAGCCAATGCATTAAATTATTATATAATGGAAAATGGTATAATCATGAAGCATATCCCAACCCATGGAGTATTCAACTACCTAATCTTAATATCATATATCTATATTTCCTAAGATTAATAGTACTCCTTTACTTGAGTTCATCAACATGAATCCTAATTTACAAGTTACTCTTATGGATTCTAATGATGATGATCCAAAATATTTTGAACATGCTTGTAATACCACCAAGCTACATCCATAAATTTCACAATGGCTTCCTCCTTATTTATTACCTAGGAACCATAATATTCTTCTTATTAATAACATTACCAATTTCCCCCTCCATGCAATGCTCAGGAGCCATCTTTATCTAAAGATGCCTTCACTTATAATGATTTTAGAGTGGCCAAACTATTTCAAGATCCTTTCATCATGTCTCTTTATACATTTAGAAATTTTGGGATTTCACCTTCTGAAACTTCCCCTAACTCTCAAGAATGTAAAATTTATCCAAAATATGATGATAACTATATAATGGCCCAAGTTCAATAACGAGACTTGGATGTCTTGAATTATTAAAAAACCTTAGCTCAAAGTCATTATTTTAATTGGGATGTCCATATCATTTCCATAAATCATTCCTTAGATCCCGAGGGTCATATTCCTCATACCAATTCTCCACTTATTGATACCCCTTGGGTGGTAGAGCAAATTATCCCCTTTGAATCTCTTAAAATTCATGCATCTTATTAACCACATATTGATCCAATCATTGCATTTGATCCTTACCCCATCAATGAAACCAATGACACTATAATCCCTTCTAATCTGTCTACTTCTCCTACTCTTGAGATTATACTAGATACCAAGGCTATTGATGTTTATTAGTTACATTTTAAGTATGATCGACATGGTAATCAAATTCTAGATCTTAAAGTAGATGTTGAGTATTATGGTCCTCTTACCACCTTGCCTAGTGATGAATCTATTCTTGAAATACTTCATGCTCAAGAACTACAACTTCCTCAACAACATCATAAAATTAGGAATTTTAAAACTAAAAACCCTTATTTCAATAACTTCATTTCTAGCATTGATCCTAAAACTAATCCTATTTCTGCCTTACCTAATGTACCATACCACTTTCAAGATGGCATTTCCATGATTATTGAAGAAACCACTCATATTTAGTGAGGTAATCCATCTTGTCCTCAACTAATTATAGTATCTCATGAACTCTCACCTTCCAAACATGATAATTTTAGTATATTATTTGAAAAGTATCATGAGGTTTTTATTTGGTCCTATGAGGACATGCCTAGTATTGACCTTAACATTGTGGTGCATAACATTATAACTTATCTTGATGCCAAGCCTATGTGCTAAAAGAAAAGGAAATTCCCACCTGAATTTTCCACTTTATGTCATAAGGAAATCATCAAATTACTTGATTCTAAATTTATTAAAACCAATGAACTATTCTAAATGGGTTTCTAACATTGTTCCAGTTTAGAAAAAGGTCACTATGGTCATTCACATTTGTATTGATTTCCATAATCTTAACCTCTCTTGTCCCAATTATAACTTTCCTTTACCTTTAATAGATGCCATTATTAATTTTACAATTGGTTATGAAATGTTATCTCTTATGGATGGTTTCTCAAGATACAATCAGATTCATATTTCCTCTAAGGACTAGCATAAGACTACTTTCACCATAGAATGGGGCACCTATTGCTATGTCAAAATGTCCTTCAGTCTTAAAAATGTTAGAACCACTTACCAACAAGAAATAAATCACATATTTCATGATCTTGTCCACAAAATTATTAAAAACTATGTGGATTATCTCATTACTGAATCTAAAATTCGTTAGACTCATATATTCGATCTTGATATCATCTTTGACCACCTTTTTAAATATCGAGTTAAGCTTAAATCCTTAAAAATGTGTCTTTGGTGTCACATCTATAAAATTATTGGGATTCCTATTTTCTCTTCAGAGCATAAATTTTGACCCCATTAAAAAGTGATATTGTCAACATGCCCATTCCTTAATTTATTCTTGACATTCATACTCACTTAGGTAAACTTGGGGTAATTAGATAATTTATCCCTAAAATGGCATATTGTATTCACTCTATCAATTCTCTCCTCAATAAAGGTACTAATTTAGAATGGATAAACCCATGTAAAAAAGCCTTTGACAACATGAAAGAGTTATTGCTTCAACAAACTATACTTCATCCTCCTTCTAATGATTGACCATTGATTCTATATACTTATTCCACACCTATATCAGTTGGGGTAATGCTTTCCCAACATATGATACTGGAAGAGAGTAGGATATCTACTACATTAGCTGAGGCCTTATAGATTATAAAACATGTTATACCAAAATTGAACATGATTTCCTCATCATCTATTTCATAACTGAAAAGCTTCACCATTATATGCTCTACCAGACTACTTATGTCATCATTCATTTTGACCCCTTCATCATTTCTTCTCTAAATCCTTTCTTCCTAGAGATAGAATTGACAAATGGATGGTCCTACTTATGGAATTTGATCTTAGTATCATCACTTTAAAAGTTATCAAAGGGTAAGCCATAGATAATAAACTAATCATAACATATGTACCAACTACTTATCCCATTCAAGATGATCTTCCATATAATAATATCCTTTACATTAAAAGTCTTAATCAATTTATTTCTTTTAAAGATTATTTTCTTAAATTTAATACTATTCTTGAAGAAAATAATCTTGATGAATCTTATCCTCCTTCCAATACTACTAAAACTAAAGTAGTTATTGAGGATCTTCCTAAAATTAATGTTTACTTACATGAAAATACTTGGACCCTTCACTTTGATGGTGCTAAATGCCTTTAAGGAGCTGGGGCAGGTTTCATTCTTACAAGACCTCTTGACAAAGATCATTCCTTTATATTTTTTCTTCACATTTAATGTTACAAATAATATGGCTAAGTACTAAGATTTAATATTAGGCATGAGAGTTTCTCTTGACTTAGACATTCAATATCTACATGCTTTAGGTGATTCTTATCTTATTTTCTACTATCTCTATGGTGATTATCAATGCAAAAATGAGGACCTCATTACGTACCATCAAATTTCAACTAATGTTGCCAAGGATTTCATCTCTTTCAATATTGAGCCTATCTCTTGAGATCAAAATTCCATTATTGATTATCTTGATCCTTTAACATCTCTCTTTCATCACCACCAAGTTTTTTTAATCCTACTTTTCTTATCTAGATAAGAAAATCTTTGTCTTCTACTTGACCACTAGATTTACTTATCTACCACATCAAGGATGTTACCCTTAAACAAATCCCATGGTATCAAAACATTATTCAATTCTTAGAACATCAAACTTATCCTCCTAATTTAGATTCTCATGAAAAGACACACATTCATAAACATGCTTTCAATTATGTATTTTGATGTAACATCCTTTATTATCATAATGTTGAAGGTACCTTACTCCATTATGTTATGCAAGATGAGGTCACTCATCTTATTGAATAATCATATGGGGAATTTGTGGTGCCCACTATATTAGACATGATACAATAAGCAAATGCCTATGTATGGGTTAATTTTGGCTTACTCTTGAAAAGGATGTGATCAAATTGACTAAAAGGTGTACTCATTTTCAACTTCGTGAAGATATAATTAATTCACATATATCCTAACTTAAAAATATGAAATATCCTTGGCCATTTTACACATGGGGATTCGATCTCATTGGTAAATTACCTTGCTCCCAGGATGGGCATGCTTTTATCATCATCACTACTAAATATTTTACTAAGTGGGTTGAATCCACACCCCTTGTTAATGTCACTAGCCCTACCATTTCCAAATTTATCTTAATCAAATTATTTTCCATTTTGGTGTTCCCCATACCATCACTTCAGATAATGATGATAACTTTAAAAATAAACATGTCAAACATCTTTGTGCTAAATTCAAGCTCAATCATAAATTTTCCATGCCTTATCATCCATAATGCAATGGTCAAGCTGAGGCCACTAAAAAAATTCTCCAAAATATAATTCATGAAACCCACATAGATTGGTATCTTCATATTTACCCTACTCTTTGGGCATATCAGACTAGCATATGTACTGTCATTGGGGAAACACCATTCTTGCTAGTCTATGGTTCTAAGTTTGTTCTTCCATTATAACTTGAGTTTACCACTATTCATATATTTCTTCATGGTATCATAATTGATGAATAATTACATGAATATCATTTTCATTCCCTTGATCTCCTTGATGAACATCATTTTTCTACTTTATAACATAACCGTGAATACAAGGATCATATTTCCAAATAATATAACAAACATGTTAAAACCCACATATTTAATTTTGGTAATCTTGTCCTTAAATTAGAATACACCAAAAAATGGTGGGGCCTATATTAAGTCAAATATATTCTTGGTCAAAGTACCTATTATCTTCAAACTAATGAAGGCCATCTTTTCAAATAACCCACCAACACACAATTTTTTAATAATTACTTTTCCTAAACATTTACTTATTTTCATGCCTTTTATCTCTATCTATCTAACACTTTTTTTAGGTCACTCACATGGGTTTTTCCCTCTACAACAATTCCCTCTTTTTACAAACCTTTAGTCCTTCCTTTTTGGTCTTTTAGTTTCCCCTTTCTCTAATGAGTTGCATTATAAAATTGTGGATAGGACCTGATCTTCCTCATGATGTACCATAGTATTTTTTATTTTCATACTCTTTTTACACACCCTTTTTCATCCTTTGGATTACTTTCTCATGAGTTACATTGTAAAACCATAGATAGGACCCGGTCTTCCTCACAAAATACCACCTTTTGTTTATCTTATTTTATTGTTTCACATTTTGCTTTTTATCCTCCTTGTGGGTTTCTCTTTTATGAGTTGCAATGTAAGACCATGGATAGGACCTAGCTCTCATAAAATTACCATCTTATCATTCCTTTTATAATAAAATGTTCTTGATCCTTATTCTCAACTTTAGCTTTTGTTTCTTTTGGTAGATAGAATTTACACAAAAATCTATGTTAGCATATTTTCCTCCATTTCCCTCATTCTTATGATAAAAAATCAGACTTTACTATCATTATATCCAATTTTTACCATTTGTCACATTTTTTAATGATTTTAAGTAAATCAAATTGTTCCATGTGTCATTCCTCTTAATTTTCCCTTCCACTCCACATTGGATAAAATAAGGTCAAAGTGAAGATAGCACTTTTATTTCACCTAGATTTATGAGACTCTTAGACACCATTCTCTTTGAAGTTATCTTTCTTAGAAACCAAGTCCCAAGTATTGATATGAAATTCATTTTTAACACCCATGTTTGGTTTTCCAAATCCACATGGAGGAAGAATATCAAAATCCAACAAGAAAGTTAAAATCTAAATCATTTACAATAGGCAACATAAAAATTTCAAAAGTCAAAATCACACCAAAAGACATCATTACTAGCACATATCCTATCTCTAATCAAATATAAAACTCCATAGTTGGCCTCACATAGAGTCGAGGTCCATTGGGGTGTAGTAGGGTAGTAGATTGGAATAGTATAATTTAAAAAAATCTATGGTGATACCTAATTTATTATGCAAGTACCTAATCTTTGTAGTAAACCAACAGATCTATAAGGGGTCCTAATTAATGGGTAATACATTGTGGTAAGGTAGTTTCATTTTAATTTTCATGCATATAGTCTTCATGGGATGATATATATACTTCATTTTTTGACCTACGACTTGTGTAGTAAAGGGAAGTTCTTCAGAGTCCTTAAGGTTGAAAGTCCTCTTGTTTTAACAAACCTAATTTGAGTGTCTTGACTTTAATAAAGAGTTCCTCTACCTTGGTTTTTCCTTCATTCTCCCCTCCACCCATTTCATTTCCCCCTTGATAGGCAAATTATGATTATAAATTTGTTTTCCCTTCTTCTATATTCCTTTCTTATTTACATCTTAAAAACATGCTATCACTACTTTATTATAGTTTTATCTATCCTTAAAACAAAACAACATGTTTGGTCAACTATGGATTATCTTTAATTACACCATAATTTACATTCCTAAATTTGTTTTACTTTCCCTTTACCATTTATCATTTTTTGTTCTACCCTTTTATTATGAACACTTGAGTTCATACCATTTTTTCATTGTTGAGTGAGGTTGGATTGTTACTTCTCACTCATCAATGTTGTTTTCCATTTTATGCACCCTTTTTACATTATTGAGTGAGATAAGGATTTTTACTACTCACTCATTAATGTTTTTTTACTATTTTCTTTTTGTCTTTTACATAGATGTTTGATTACCATCCTTTTGACATGTATCCTTGGTTTGATTTGGTGATTTTGCCTTTCTTACTTAAGGTTTACTTGTTTGATATTTTTGGTCTTTAGTAGCCTTATATTTTTTATTACCTAATTTACTCTTATTTATTTTTGGCTTTGTCATTTTGTCTTACATAACACTTATCACCCCAAATTACCAAATTCTTAAGTATGTCCCATCCTTATAGCACCAATTATCTTGGTTTTCCTACATTTGTTTGTTTTTTATATTTATTTTTGTATTATTGGGTTTTTTAAAAGTAGTCTCTATGCCCTACATAATCTAAACCAACAATATAACAAGAAACCTTTTAGTGATAAAGGTAAGTCAAGGTACACATAGATTTACTTATCAGTTATTTCCTTTTCTAGAATTTACTTTCAGTTATTTTTTATTTAAAATATTACAATTTTTTTTTAACATCAACATTATGTGTCCTTATGTTCTTTCTCAAATCACCATCCCCTATTTCACCTTAGTGACACATGATGAGCTTTAAGTGGGGCATATGTATACACATAATATTTTCAACTTATATCAAATATTGATGCTTTAAATCTCTTAAGAACCCATTGAGACTCAATATATTTAAGTGCATTCCCTAAGGGTGTACTTGGAAAGGGGTGGGAATACCATTAGATATTCATAGGATTATTCTCCCTTATTTCCACATATTACCAATCCAACCAACTCCCAAAACCATTACCTAACCTATTACTCCTCCTTTGCACATTCCTCTAGTCTTTTTTACTTTTAATCCCTATTTTCTTTACCTTTGTCCTTTTTATCATTTGACTATACTAGGTCAATTGGGTCAACCCTATATATTTTTTGAATGATTTTCACTTAGGAGCTATTTTGGCCTTTTTGCTAGCCTAGCTCAGGACCTAGTGAATAATTGATCAAAATTATACATGGTCAATTAGATCAACCTTGTCAATTGACATTTTTAGAAGGGTTTAGGGAAATATCCACCTATATTTAAAATATCATTTCATCATTATTTCAATATGTAATAAATATTTATTATTCACTCGTGCTTCTTTATAATATGCTCTTCTACCATTCTACTTGAGGAGTCTTAATTTAGGGTTCCTACTTGGAGAATCTAGTCTTGTGAATAAGTCTTAGATTCTTTGTCCTTTATTAGTTATCCTTACAAACTATAATAACCTCTTTCAAATCCCCTTTGGACAAGGGAGAGATTGAGTCTCAATGGGTTCACATTTAGGAAAGTATTCTTTAACTTTGCTCCTCTCTTTAGTAGATAGAAGTAGAATAAGTATTAGATTTGAATAATAGTACTCTTAATATTCCATGTATTAAGGGAATTACTCATACTTATCTTAATTAATATTTTATTATAAATGTTTTTATTATTTACTAACCCCTCATGTTGTGCCACAAGCTTTGGTGAGCACTAGATTAGATTAACTTTTCTTGTTATTAGTGTTGTCACTTGGATTTTCAACATTTGAGGACATGTCTCATCTCTCCTCATCCAAGAGGAAAAATTAAAATTCCTCTAGGCTTTTGGGTACCCTATGAATGAGGTGAATCTATAAATAGGGATAGCTCCCTTGATGTACCATTTTGGATTACTACTACACCTAAACTTTACAAAGGAAAAGGGAGAAAAAAAACTATCCTAATGGAGGTGATACAGAAAATAAGTTGATTATTTATAACAAGTTACATGTTACACATGAGATCAAGGGACTAACCAAACATACACTTCTCCAATCTACATCTTCTCACTTAAATGTTACATTATGATGTGGTGATGAATGTTTGGGATAGGAGGACTAGACAACAGGCCTAAAATGGCACTATTTGAATAGAACAACTCATTCAACCTTAAAACATCATAAAACACTTCACATGCCCTATAATAAGAAGATTTGCAACTATAAATAGGTGAGATAATGAAATAAAAATGCTAAGGAAATAATGAGGCAACACTAAGAAAAAATAATCATATAAAAAAACACTATGAATAGTCATGTAGAGGTAAAAATTAGTATTATTATTGATCAAATGGTATCAAAATTAATAGGGATTTTCCATAATCAAGTGGAGCATAAGTTACAAAGGCCAAAATGGGTATTTATTAGAGAAATTGAAAGAGAGAGAGGAGGAGAGAGAAGTCCAAAGGTCACAAAGACACTTTTAAATATTATAAAAGGAGTTACATATGCATAAAAATAATATGTTGCATTAACCATGTAAGGTTAGGAAGCACAAATGTCACGCCAAGTCATGAAACTCTTGAAAAGTGGCATAAGACTTCTCATTCTAGCTCAAAAAACTACCTTTATTATTTATCCCTATTTTAACATCCTAAAACTAATTAGAGGTAGGTATAATTATTGTAATGATAAGGAAGGATTTCATACATGCCTCTCCATGCATTGGTTATAGTCTTATTCATTTGGAATCTTTTCAAAATGAGCTATCACCATCTGTAGTCCAAATAACTCTTCTTTCATGTACCCTACAGACTTGGCCTCCAAAAAGGCATCATTTTTCCATGAAAAATCATGGGAGGTATTATATTACACTTTTAAAGACTCTCCATGGACTTATATTACTCAGGCACAACATAAAAATCCAACAAATTAAAGTTTCCACACTTTTCACCATCTTATCCATTATGTTAGTTTTGATTGGCTGAGATGAGAGCTATTATTTGAACACTTATGAGTTTTTTCAAAGAATTATAGGTTCATAACAATTTATTTTAAGTCTATATATTCCTCCCAAACTTAATTTCATCTCTTGAAAACTCCTAGAAGCTACATAATGCATAAAACAATCAAGAAAACCATATTTTATACTCCATATGTATAATTTCATATATTCCAATAGGATGGGGAGGATCTTGAGAGAGTATTTTACAAACTCCAATCACTTTCATGGTTAAATTGGTCCATTTGGATGTATCTCTTTCCTTATTTTCCCAATTAGGTCCTTCTAAGGGTTTTAGCATGTTTTACCATCTTAAGCATTGTTCATAAAAACTTGACATTCAACTTGAATAAAAAATCCAAAAGTTTGATATTTAGGACCCCTATTAACACTATAAACCTCATATATCTCCATTCAAGGTTCCAAGGGAGATATGAGCATTCAAATTTGGCTTATCAAACTCTTTCCTTTCATCTACATGAGCTTAATGTTGCCTTTGGGCCAAAAATGGATTACCCTACAACTTTTTTTACTTTTTAATGCTTTATCACCTCTATAGTGACCCTAAAATCATTATAAAATATATTTAAATGTATATCTAAAGCTATATGTGTGAATGACTCCCGATTTGGACACTAGGCTTAAACCTTGCCTAATAGGCCTGAGTTGTCTTAAAGCCCAAAATGACCTTTTGATGGATTTCCATACATACCAATAGATTATATACATTTTTTATGACCTCATAAACATGTATAAATCCATGGCGATTCTCATCTCATGCTATAATTTAATTTGGCCTTTCATTTGGACTATAGGCATAAACTTGCCTAACAAGCCTTTTTGCATATTTGGGGGTTTAGAGTACCCTATTGAGGTTCCATAATTATTTGATTAGTTATTTATGTTTTCCTTGGTGTTTTTAAACTTTAAAAAACTATCCTCAAGGTGAAATTAACTTTTGGCCCACCCTTCTATCTCCTTTTGTCAAGATTCTAGGGTTTATACATGAGGGAAGTGCTCTTTATGTAAGAAAAAATAGAGGGCACTTCCCTTATTATCTAAGACAAAAAGAATATTGGAGGATTTTTTTAAAGTGTATATTACATCCCACACAAAATTTCAGGCCTTTATTATTTCATTTGACCTTCCAAACTCACCAAAACCCAAAATAAACTCCTAGAAGGTAGACTGTGTGTAGGGTTTGGGGTATAGACTATATTTTGAAACATTAGAGATCCATTTATACTCTATAGACATCATTTTGGTGTCATTAAACCATTATTATTATGATGTATATTTTCTAATCCTTATTCATCCCTCAAACCCTTCATGTACCCCTGATACTCCTACCTGGTCGAAATTGTATGCACAAACTCTTGACTATGTTTCTACCTTAGAGGGGACATATATAGGTTACCTTTCATTAATAAATATTGAAAAAATGTTTAAAGACCACTTTAAAGCTACTTATATTCACTTGGTAATTTTTATAATTCATGTTTTTCACTTTTCCTAGTCTACACCATCACTTTAAACATTAACCTTACTCATTATTGTCATAGTCAAACACAATGAACTGTGTTATGACCAATATAATCCTATAGGTGTGAATTATTTTTTTGATAGAATACACACCCAATTTGGATATTTTTATTCATTTGGAAACATCCTCAATATAATAATTCAAATTTTTCATGCTTAAGTCCTTACTGAGGATAGTGTGAGAACTTGACCTTTGGCTATAGGTGAATAGTCTATAGATAATGGCATCTGTAGGTGTTTCATGAGGACCAAACATAGTATATAATCTATTTTAAATATATTTTTTATCATTTTTATGTAATTATTATTTAAAATATATTTTAAACATTAATACATACCCCATTTTCACTTAAATATGCTAGAGTCACCTTGGAACATCAAAAATATGTAGATGGCACTATCATAATTTAGTGGCCAAAGGGGCAATTTTGAGACTTCCTAGTATGAAAACCATGGGACCAAATCACCTTATTCATTTTAAAATATGAACCTTTATGTTGAAGATATATAATTATTTCATTTGGGATGATTAGAGCTCAACCTAACATTATTCTAAGGTACCTCCAAAAAGCTTAGGTGTTCTATTTTGCATGTTTAGGGATTTGATCCCGAAGAACAGTCCCTAGATCCTTTAGCATGGTTTCCAACCTAATTTTTTCAATATATAATTTAAAATAGGTATTTTAATGTCAAAATCACTCTAATACTTTAATTATTATGTCATCACTTGTCTAACCTCTCCGTATAAGTATATTTATGTCTCTACCAATGCCACCTGTAGGTGGTCATTGTAACATACAGACAGAGAATGCGAAATTGGATAGTAAGTAAGATGTATGAGTTATAATTATTTTTTTTCATTTTACAAAGGTTTAAAATAGGCTCTTTTAATCAACAAGGATATTTTTTTTATCTCATATATATACTTACAACATGATTGACCCTCATGAGGTACCGCCTATAGGTGTATGTTAAGTTACTTACAGGCAGTGAGTAGGATTGGTATGATGGTTATAATATTTGGAATCCAAAGGGTTATAAGCTTATATAAATACCTAAAACTAAATTATCCACATCAATAATCACTTGAAACAAGTGTCAATAACTTCTTTTCAATGTGAACTCTCCCCTCCATGGCACCTGCAAATGAGCATTTTCATATATGTAGGTAGATAGGGAGTTGGAACCATGTATGGTATGATTTTTATTTCATGATCACTTTATATATTAAAATAATAATGTAATTAGACATTATGATATTAAAAATATTCAATAAAAATTTCAAACCCCATTTTTAATGTGAACTCCTTGCAAACACCTGTTATAGTGCAGGCATGGATAACAAGTGATTGTTTGTGTGGTATATGCACTTGAAAACTATGAATATTGATTTGGAGAATAAATTTTGAAGTTAAAAGGAATAATTATAGCATTAAAAACATATAAATAAACTATCAAAACCCTATACAACTGTTATCAAACATGAAGATCCAAAAATGGTGGAAAATTGGCCTGCCATCCCAAATGAGAGTAGTCTGCAAACTTGAGATGATTTACTCCTAAAAACACCTTGGAAAATTAAAAAAAGAATTAATAGTATTTTATAAGGTATAAAATATTCTTTGGAGTCAATCTTACCAACTAAATTTTATCGACTTACCCAAATAAGAGTAAAACTTATAGGGCGCATAAATTGGTAAGCAAAAAAACATAGTCAACTTGTAAAGGATGGTTTATAAAGCATGGTTAAACAATATTGGAAATATTTTTATGTAAATGTAGATATATTAGTTTAATAATACCTTTAAAAAAATTTTGACTTAAAAACTCTTCTACTAACCATACCGAGCACAAATTTGTTGATCACTTTTGCATCTCTAGAAAGGCAAGAAAGGAGCATAATGGTTTTGGGAATTTTATATCAGTTACAAAGAATGTCAAAAACTAAGATGAGATTTAGGAAGATTAATATTCATTACATAACATTCTCCCACATGTCACCTTTCCGCATAGCTCGTACAAGTGCCAAACTCTTCTCTTTTCCCAAGAAAACCACTATTTCTTCTAAAGAACATATCACTTTCAGTTATGAATAATTGAATAAGGCATAAAAGGACACATGTAATGTGAAATAACCATTTTTATACATTCACACTTCCATAGGAGGCTATACAACTCATTTAATGCCTTATTTTGACCCCAAAATGACTAAAAATGATATAAGGACTAAAATGACTAATAAACAAGGCTAATATAACATGAAATCACACAAAATGACCTATAATATAGTTCAATAAATATATATTAGACCCTTAAAACACCTTAAAATCAAGGTTTTACTTATAGGGGTCCCAATTTAACCTACAGGGTCAAATTTGGTCAATAAATTGGTGAGTCATAGGGGTAGTATTCATGATATACTAACTAGACCTATAGCCTTATCAATCCATTAGGCTTAGGGAGTCACCTGAAGTCTAAGACAAAAAATTAATTCTTTGATCATTGACCATAATCTTTGGCAAGACCAATGACTACTTCAAACACACAAAACAAAAGACACACAAATCAAAATTAAACATCCATGTGCTTCATGAGCACTTATGGAACACACACCAAACTAAACAAACTGACTCAAACACTAACTAACCTTAGATGGAAACTCCCTCCTAGATCAAAGGAGAAGTTTGAAACCATTATTTCTTCATCACATGAAGGAATTAATGAGACATAGAGTCTTTTTATCCTTGACATTGATGCCTCCAAAATTTTCATGATGTTTTCCAACTTTATTGGCATGATGTTCAATGAGAACCAGGTAGCTCCAAATATGTTGGCTATGGAAATGAATTATTTTTGCATCCAAATAGCCTCAAATTTCTCATAAAAATCCTCAATTACAACTTTTGATGGTGGTTCAACAAGGCATACCTTCTTTATTTCCATAGTGCTCTCAATAATATTGGGTTTATTCTCAGCTACAAGTTCTTCTAGCTCATCAGGGAGCTTTGCATATTATACCCAATCTTGGTCATTATCCTCCATAGAAGACTATCTCCTCACCTTGTGATGTACTTTAATTTCAACTTATAAAATATTTTCAAGCTCTTGAAAGAAGTTCATTTATAACTTCCAATCATCTTTGTCCTCTTTATCATCTAGAACCACTACCTCTTCAATATTTTATTCTTAATTTATGAGGTTATCAAGTTGATGTTATTCAAAATTTAGGACCTCTTGAGGGATCTCAAGTTTCATCTCAGTTGTCATAACCTAAATTTACTTCTCAAGGTCTGTAATATCTTCCATATCCTTCTCCTTCTTAGTGATGCTAAGACTAGGCATCTTGAAATCATGTGACTTATCCCAATGAGGTTGCCAAGGAGGTATGTTTTATTTAAGAAAAATATTAATATTCTTATCACCCTAATTATCTTATTTAGGTTCCCATACCACATGTCCATTAAGGCAAAGAGTGATATGGGTGAGTACAAGATTAACTAGTTGGTGGAGGTGGAACATAGAACTCAAAATCATATTGAGTGAAATGTAGGGGATTCTTTTAGAAGCTCTAGAGGAAGGAGAGGTAGACCTTGGGCTAAAATAGCTTGGTTTTATTCCTTCCATTTTAAAATAAATTCATTTTAATCTGATTGGGTTTGATCATTATCTTGAGGAAGGTTATATGGGGTGTGTTTAGGAAATAGGATCTTCTTTTGGGTCTAAACTTTCCATCACATCTTTACTTAGCAATTTCATCCTTGACTCTAACTCTTCAATTTGCTTGGCTAGGTTCTCTTGGAAAAATATTTATTGAATTTCATAGGCATCATCATGAAGAAAAGGAGTATAAGAGGGATGACATGGAAGATAATAGGTCTCTTGAGGAAGGGTGGGAGGGGCTTGCATAAGATCAAGCTCTTTCTCAACTTCACATTATTTAGCAATGATTTTCTCCTCTATCTTTCCTCATGATTCCACTACCTTATTACAAATTATGATGTTTAGATTAGAAGTCTCTTCTTAAGTTAGTGATGCAACTTGAGGAGTGGATGAAGTTTTAAATAAGTTTGGGATCTCCTTAGGCTTGGAATTTATAGCTTGTCTCCAACTTGAAATCTCATATCTAGATGTATTTTCTTGAACTGGAGATGTAATGGGAGAGGGTAATGAGAGCTTAGATTCCACTTATTTTTCTAGTGAGATGGACTAATTCACTTGCATGTTAGACAATTTAATCTACCTATCAAGATTTGCTTTAAACATAAGGCTTATCTCTTCAACTCTCTTTTCTAACTAATTAGGAAAAGGATGACTTTGGTAAGTTTGATTGGGTTCATGAGTAGGAATAATGTAGGACTAATCAAAATGTTAGGAAAGTGGATATGAAGACTGATATACTTTGTAAGGCTAATCTTCATAAAATATTACTTTATCTTCTATGGATGTAATCAAGCCACTCACATCAGCATCTCACTTGTGAGCCTATGCCAATTGGCTCTCTCAATAAGATCCCACTCTGTTTTAACCAGATCTAATGCATCTCTCACCTTATGAATAAGATGACTAGGAACATCTTGGCCATGTCCCCTTAATGTGTCAAGATCTAACATATACTTCTCATAACCCCAAAAAAATTTCTTAAAAATGGAAATGGATTCACTTCAGAAGTGACTAGGCTGATTAAGAGGAGCAAGATATTGAGGAGGCTATTTATATGGATGATACACTTCATGATAAGGTTGACAATGGTCATATTGGAGATGAAAATAATCATATTAGGGATAGTAAGGAGAATGATAAGACTGATAAGGAGTGACATAAGTATGGTAAACCTCACCAACTTGTGTAAAACAATACTCAACACCAAATTTAGCCATGAAACTTCATTAGGAAGTAAAAACATAAGGAATGATTATCAATAATCTTCAAAAGGAATACCTAGGCTGCTTGACTAGATGACATAATCTTAGATTTGCCTTTGATTCTTAGATAGATGCCTCCAAAGGTTAATGTGTTGAAAGATAACATAAAAAATCTTTCATATTCTTAGACTAATAGTCCCACCAAGTGTGCCAAAAAACTATTGTCACTTAGATTTGTACCCTTTAAGGAGATGTCTCAGCTCTCCTCATTCAAGTGGCACAATTAAAACACCTCTAAGATTATGGGTAGCCTATGAATGAGGTGAATCTCTAGATAGGGATATCTGTCTTGATGTACCACTTTATATCACTACTACACCTAAACTTTGTGAGGGAAAAGGGAGAAAGAAAACCAAAAGGAAACTATCATAAGGAGGAAATACATCAAATAATTTGATGAATTATAACTAGTTTCATGTTACACATGATAAAAAAGGACTAACTAAACATAAACTTCTCTAATCTACATCTTCTCACATCAATGTTACATTATGAGGTTGTGATTAATTTTTGGGATAGGAGGACTATACAAGAGGCCTAAAATGGCACTATTTGAATAAACTAACGACACATCATAAAACACTTCACATGCCCTTTAAGAATAAGCTTTCCAATTACAAATAGGTGGGAGAATGAAACAACAATGCTAAGGAAATAGCAAGGCATCACTAAGAAAAATCAATCATATAAGTAAACACAATATGAGAAATCATCAAAGAGGTAAAATCAGTAGTCTTATTGATCAAATGGTATGTAACTAAGTAGGTCTTTGCCATACTTAGGTGGAGCATAAGTTACAAAGGCCAAAATTATTAGTTATTATATAAAGAGAGAGAGAGAGAGAGAGAGAGAGAGAGAGAGAGAGAGAGAGAGAGAGAGAGAGAGAGAGAGAGAGAGAGAGAGAGAGAGAGAGAGAGAGAGAGAGAGATTTAAAAAGGTCATAATGACACTTTATAATCCAATAAAAGGATTTAAATATGCATCATAAGATTTTAAATGAACCATGCAAGGTTAAGAAGCACAAATGTCACCCCAAGTCATGAAACTCTTAAAAAGTGGTGTAAGAGTTCTCATTTTGGCTCAAAAATTACCTTCATAATTTAGACATATTTGAATGTCCAAAATTGATTAAGGATAATTATAATTATTGGAATGAGAGGTAATTATTTCATACATGCCTCTTCATGCATTGGTTGTAGTCTTGATCACCTAGAATCTTCTCAAAATGAGTTATCACCATATGTAGTCCAAATAACTCTTCTTTCATGCATCCTACACACTTAGCCTCCAAAAATGCATCAATTTTATATGAAAATATATCAAAGGGAGTGGATGAAACTTGGAAAGACTCTCCATGGCCTTAAACTCCTTAGGTACACCTTAAAAATCCATCCACTTGAAGTTTCCACACTTCTCACCATCTTGTCCACCATGCCAGTTTTAACTAGTTGAGATTAGAGCTATTGTTTGAAAGTTTTGGAGTTTTTAAAATCATTATATGGACATATTGATTTATTAAAATTATATTTATTCCTCCCAGACTTGATTTCATATCTTAAAACCTCCTATAACCTACACAATGCATAAAATAGTTAAGAAAACCCTATTTTGTATTCCATCCATATAATTTCATGTAGTCCAATAGGATGGGGAGGAGACTGAGAAATTATTATACAACCTAAAATAAATTTCATGGTCAAAATGATCCATTTGGATGCATCTCCAGCCTTGTTTTCCCAATCTAGTCCTTCCAAAGGTTTAGCAAGGGTTTTATCCTAATTTACCCTCTTAAGCATTATTAATAAAAAATTGGCATTTAAATTGAAAAAAAATCCATAATAATGATATTTAGGACCCATATTAACACCTATAAAACTATTATATCTACATTCAATGTGCCAAGGGAGATATGAGCATTCAAATTTGACCTATCTAGCTCTTTCCTTTCATATACATAGGCCTAATGTTGCCTTTTGGCCAAAAATGGATTCCCATAAAAATTATATACCTTAAAAAAAATTTATCACCTATATATTGACCCAATAAACATTATATAATATGTTTAAATTCATATCTAAGACTAGAAGTGTGAATGACTCCCCATTTAGACATTAGGCCTAAACCTTGCGTAATAGGCCTGAGTTGTCTTAAAGCCTAAAATAACATTTGATGGATTTACCTAAATTACAATATCTTAGATAAATCTATTATGAACTCATAAACATGTCTCAATCCATGGGGATTCTTATGTCATGCTATAATTTAAGTTGTCCTTTCATTTGTACTATAGGCATAAACCTACCTAACAAGCCTGTTTGCATATTTTGGGGTTTAGGGTAACATGTTCAGGTTCCATCCTTATGTGATTGGTTTTTTATGTTTTAAGTTTTTTTTTTCAAATTTATAAACCTCTCCTCAAGGTCCAAATAACTTTTGGCCCACCCTTCTATCTCCTTTTGTCAATATTGTAAGGTTTATGCATGAGGGAAGTGCTCTCTATTTGAGACAAAATAGAGGGAAGTTCCCCTATTATATCATAAAAAAATAATATTGGAGGGTATTTTTTAAGTTTTTATAACCTTCCACACAAAATTTAATACCTATATTAGGTAATTTGACCCTCCAACCTCACCAAAATCCAAAATAGATTCCTAAAAGGCAAACTCTGTGTAGGTTTTGGGGTATAAGTTATATGTTGCAACATTAGAGATCCATTTATACTCTATATCCATCATGGTGGTGTCAATAAAAAAAAAGTATTATTATTTATATTTTATAATTCTTATTCATCCCTCAAGACCTTCATTTATCCCTCATACTCCTTAGTCCAGACTGTACGCACAGTGTCTTGACTATGTTTCTACCTTAGAGGGGGCACATGTAGGTTACATTTCATGATTAAAGATTGAAATATTTTTTAAATACCCATTTAAAGTTACTTGGAGTCAATTTTTACTTTTTTTAATTTATTTTTTTCACTTTTCCTAGTCTAGACCATCACTTTGAACCTCAACCCTGCTCATTGTTGTCATAGTCAAACACAATCAATTATGTTATGACTAGTATAATCCTATAGGTGTGAATTATTTATTTGATATGATACACACCCCATTTAAATCCTTTGATTCAGTTGGAAACATCCTCCATAAACTAATTTAATTATTCCATGCTTAAGTCCTTGCTGAGGATAGTGTCATAATTTAACCTTTAGTTATAGGTGAATAATTTGTAGATAACAGCAATTATAGGTGTTTCATGAGGACCAAACATAGTATATCATATATTTTAAATATCTTTATTCTCATTTGTATCTAATTCCTCTTGAAAATATATTACAACCATGAATACATACCCTATTTTCACTTAAAGATGCTAGAGTCACCTTGGAACTTCAAAAATCTATAGATGGTATTGTCATAATTTAGTGGCTAACGGGGCAATTTTGAGCCTTCTTAGTAAGAAAACCATAATACCAAATCACCTTCTTCATTTTGAAATCTAAACCTTTATGGTGAGTCTATATAACAAGTGCATTTAGGATGATTAGATCTCAAATTAAAAATGTTCTAAGGTACCTCTAAAAAGCCTAGGTGTTTTGTTTTGCATATTTAGGGATTTGATCCTTGAGAGCAGTCCCTAGATCCTTTAGTATGGTTTCCAACCTCCCTTTGTCAATATATCATTTCAAATAGGTATTTCATGTAAAAATAAATATAATAATTTAAGGAGGGTTTCATCACTTATCTAACCTCTTCGTATAAGTACCTTTATGTCTCTACCAATGCCACCTATAGGTGGTCATTATAACATACAGGCAAAGAATGCAAAACTGGATAGTAAGTAAGATGTATGAGTTCAAATGAAGTTTGGTCCTTTTACAAAGGTTTAAAATAGTTTCCTTTCATTAACAAGGATGTTTTTTTATCTTAGATAAATCCTTACAACGTGATTGACCCTCATGAGGTACCACCTATAGGTGTATATTAAGTTACTTACAAGTAGTAAGCAGGATTGGTGTGATGGGCATAATATTTTGCCTTCAAAGGGTTATAAGTTTATTTAAATACCTACAAATAAATTATCCACATCAATAATCACTTGAAACAAGTGTCAATAACTCATTTTTAATGTGAACTCTCCCCTTCATGGCATTTTTAGATGAGTATTTTCATATATGCAGGTAGATAGTGAGGTGGAACCATGTATGTGTATTTCAAATCTTCAATAAAACTTTAAAACCCCATTTTCAATGTGAACTCCTTCTTGAAAACACATTTTATAGAGTAAACAAGGATAACAAGTGGTTGTTTATGTGGCATATGAGCTTGCAAATTATAAATATTGATTTGGAGACTAAAGTTAGAAGTTAAAAAGAATTAGAAGAGAATTGGAAACATATAAATGAACTATCATAACCCTTTGTAACCATTATCAAATATAAAGATCCAAAAATGGTGGAAAATTGTCTTGTCATCCCAAATCAGAGTAGTCTACAAACATGAGATGATTTTCTCATAAAAACATCTTGGAACATAAAACTATGCATGCATAGTATTTGATAAGGTATCCAATATCCTATAGAGTTAACCTTACCAACTGGATTGTATGGACTTTCCCAAACAAGAACAAAACCTATAGGGTGCATAGATTGGAAAGCAAAAAAACATAGTCATATTTTAAAGGATGGTTCATAAATCATGGTTAATTAATCTTGTAACTATTATTATGGAAATGGATATCTCTAAGTTTAATACCAACTCCCAAAGTATTTTGACCTGGAACCTCTTCTACTAATCATACCAAACACGAACCTATTGATCACTTCTACATATATAGAAAGGTAAGAAAGGAACATAATGGTTTTGGGAAATTTTTAGCACTTTCAAAGCATGTAAATCATTGAGATTAGTTTGAGTAAAATACAGAGTCATTCCATGACCTTATCCCACATGTCACCTTTCCCCATAGGCTATACAAGTGTTAAACTCTTCTCTTTTCCAAATAAAACTTCTCTTTATTCTAAAAAACCTATAAATTTCAATTATGAATAGTTGATTAAGGAATAATAGTACACATGTCACATTACATCACCCTTATTACACCTTCACACTTCCCTAGGAGGCTGTACAACTCATCTAATGCCCTATTTTGACCCCAAAATGTCTCAAAATGATATAAGGACTCGAACGACTAATGACCAAGGATGATATAACATGAAATCACAATAAATGACCTATAATACACCTTAAAAATATATATATTAGACCCCTCAAACACATAAAAATCAATTTTTTACCTATAATTGTCTCAATTTAACTTATAGGGTCAAATTTGGTCAATAATTAAAATAGGTGAAATATCAAAACCTAGGACCCCCTTAGGGTTATTGCATGATTGTGTTAAGTTGGAGGATTTGGAACCATCCTTATCATAGTGTATTATGATAAGGGATCCCATATTTGGGTCTAACATATCCCCATATTGGTCATGCTACCACTTAACAAATGTATTCCCAATCAGTAGTGTAGGTATACTTTATCTTCTTTGAGCTAGGATTGATTTATAGCCATGATGCATTTATGATTGAATACATAACCTATATACCTAATATAATAAGGTAAGATTAATAATGCCTTAAATAATTCTAGAATCCATTTGAAGGTTGAGTGAAATTTAATAGGAAATCTGAATAAAAGTAAAAAGATTATATTACAAGATGAGGCCACCTTTGTCTAGTTGCAAACATGTTTCTCATCTCTCTGCTTACTTCCACTTATAGTCATGGTGTTTTGAGATATGAGCATAGTTATGGATATATATTGAAGAGTTTTAATGTCATGGGGCATATTATTGAAGTATAATCCATCAAGCCAAATTCTCAAGTGGCACAAAAGAGTTGTGATAGCCATATGTAACACACATACATAGTCAACCCATGGAATGAGCATATATAGTTGGCTTGCATAGAGTCATGAAGGAGTTAAAATAAGGTTATTGACATTTTTGGAACCTCCTTAGGGTTTTTGGATTTTATAAATTTTCATGATAGCATGATTGAATCAATAGACTAGCAAGCAGAAATGAGGATTCACTTCAAGAGTTGATGACTGTGAATTCGGGGACAGTTTCCCTAAAGCAAAAAAATAGAGCACTCACCATTTCTTTTGATGACAAATGATGATATAATATAGGGTTTATTTCTATCTAAATTTAATCATCTCATGTCCCCAAAATATAGGCATAACCTTTCAAAATAAGGAAGGCATGTGACTAGAGTAAATATGTGTTTGAAGGTCCCCAAGATGCACATTTATTCATTGAAGTTTGTCATATTTGTATACAGGTTTTGAACCTTAAATGACCTTAACATACCAAAGTTGTAATTGAGGCATGTATTCATGAATGGGTGGATTTTTTGAGTTTAGGATCACATTTTTAGTATAAATTTCATCTAATAATGGTTTAATTACAAGGTTTAATCCTTCATCAACACCTACAAGTATCATTTTCCTTGAGATAACTCTCCTCCAGCTGATTGTAAACTCTTATGTCACCTATGAGGTGAGTATAAACATGAAAAGACCAAAAAAAATTGATATAAATTGACTCATAATGAGTTAATGGATCCAAAGGTGATGTGACATAGTCTTCAAAATGGATTCTCATTTAGAGGATCCTCCTTGTTCCAACATAATCAACTACAGTTGACTGTAGGTAATAGTGAGTTGAGAAGTGGTGTTTTTATGTTAACATAGATTAACCTTGAGGTAAATGGATATAGATAACTATAGAATGACTTTTGAAACTATAGAGGGATATCTAGGCATAATTTTCAAGGTTCAATCATGCACTAACACCTACAAGGGTCTCCCTCAAACAAAAAAACACAATTAGCATTTACACTTAGTATTATCTAATCAAGGTGTATGAAGAGGCATGTGGAAGGTTAGAGTGGTAAAAATATTTGAAACGTCTTAATAATAGGCATAATACTCTTAAAAATATTTCCCATAGTGAAAATTGAGTTTAGAAAGGATCCAACAAAGGTAACCTACAATCACACGTCAAAACATCGATAGTCAACAGTACCCACATGTTTGTTTTGGGGTTTGATTCATTTTGAGGTAATAGGGATACCAATTGACTTGGGAATTTATATATATAATCTATGTGAATTATATAATCTCACCAAACAAATTATTTTCTTGGGACAATAGGGGAAGTACCCTATGTTTTGTCTCAGATAGAGGGTACTCCCCTATAGTGCAAACCTGTAGGCATTGAAGGAATAAGATAAAAATATGAGATAAGGGGTGGTGAGAAATTTGAAATATGTGTGGATGGTTTTCTAACATCTATAAAATCATGGAAAATCATCCATAGATGATTGAAACATGCTATAATGGTCTAGACCTTCAAAGATGTAGACAAGGCTATTAGGCATGATTTAGATGAAAAAATATCTCCAATGTTAGATGAAAATTATAATGATTTTTAACATGTTTTTATAGAGTCAAAGTGTTTTTTAAATATTTTAATTCAAGGTAAACCAAAGATTAAACCCTCAATTCCAGACCTACAGACCCTATATGCAAAGAGAGCAACAACCTTCTATAAAAGTGGAACAATAGAGATAAAGTGTTATTTGAGTGTTTTAGGAAGATATGGGTCATTGAGATAGACATATATAATGTTATTTAGGCTTTTAAACCTTTATAAAACTCAATATATGTATTTAAGTGTGCCCTTGGCCTATGTATGAGGAGGAAAAGCCCTAAACTATTGTTTTGCCAATTCCAAGAGTTTCAACTATTAGAAGTTTTTAAAAATTTGTAATCCTAAAATTTTTGAGATGAGGAAGATTAATAAGAAGTTTTTATTTTTATTTAAGTCCATAAAATATGGTTTATATACATAGGGTTTGTTTAAGGTCTAACTAAGTCTAATTGAGGGGAGGCTAATGAAGGAAGTGTGGTCTAAAAGTAGAATCTAACCCTAAAAATTAATATGAAGGTGTAACTTAATAGAGGGTATCTAAATATACCATTATTTTCTATTGATCACTTTTACTTTTTCTATATGAGGCAAAAATCAGAAAAAAGGCTACAAGCTTTAAGAGACCATTATGGGCCTTGTGTATATAATGGAGGGGTGAAGTGTGTTTGGGAACATATAGGGTGTTGTAATAGATGTGAATTAAGGTTTAAAGATCATATACCATAAAATAATATGAAAGGTTTAAGAAACCATGCTCAAGATTGAAGACACTATGTTTAGGGATAAGTTCCCTAAAACACCAAAATAGAGGTCCCAAGCCATTTTGTCGATGAAAAATAAATTATTCATAGGTTTTTTATAAATAAAAATGAATATATATTTAATCCTATCATAGGGTTATGACCTTGCAAAAAGGAGTGGGTGGGTGACTAGAGGAACATGGTGTTTGAAGGCCTCCATTTTTGACTTTTTCACTGCAACCTTTCAATGATGTCCATAGGATTTTGAGTTTCCAAATAGCTTTTTCACTTGAATATTAAAAATTAATAACCTATCACCATTTTAAGTGGCCTTGAAGAGTTGAGAGATAATCCAAGGATCCAAAATCCCACCATAGAAGTAGAAGTAGGTATTTGTCCTAAGAGTTGACACCATTCCAATAAGGTCACCTACATCAAAAGGACACACCTACATCCAACTAAGGTTTACCTATATCCAAAAGGGGAGACAAAATGCATACATGGTTTAATGAATGTTAAATGTAAATTATAAAATCCTTGGATAGGTTTTAGGGAGCACAATGAAAACTGAGTCCTTAATGCTTATGTTAATATATGACACTTGAGGCCTAGAAAGGTTGCCTAGTGGAAGTTAGTGAAGAGATAAAGACAATTAGATGCTTGACATAATGAAAGAAGAAGGTGAATTCAAATATTCCTTAAAAATAGATGTGTTGAGGGACTGGTCATATAGGAAGAGTGAGATATTCTTGGAAAACCAATAAAGGAATTGTTTTTCTAATCCAATGCTAACCTATAAATAGCCTTAAAAGCACCTATAGACATCTAGGTGTACAAGGGAGTTAGAAATGAATTTATGGTTAAACCTTAAAAGTATGTTATGGTGGATATGAAAGTGTCATATATAGGTAAAATACCTTCACACTTCTTCTCACTAGTTTTCAAACTTAGTCAAGCCTAGATCAAGGTTGTACCATATAATCATTTTGAATCTTTTGAAGGTCTAAGGAGGTAACATGGTGGAACAAGGTTTAAGGAAACAAATGAAGAGTGAAATAATGAAAGGATAGGTTCTATGGGAATTTAAAATCAAATTCATCATGATAAGGCACAAACTAAGGCAAAAGGAAAGAAAACTCAGTTGTGAATTTTGACCAAGCAGGCACATATGTCACTAGCTTTTGCCAAAATGGGCCTACAAGCCAAAATATGTGAGATCTAATCATTAAATTTAGTGGAGAGGCTCATTATGACCTAATATACCCATTCAACATCTTTTTTATGTTTTTTTGACAATGGAAACTATTGACCATTTTGACCACAAGTCAAAATGGGTCAACCCCCTATAGTAAAAATACTTATATAGGGGTGTAATATTTTGGCATAGGGTGTTTTATAGTCTATTTGATGTAATTTAATGCCATTTTAGCCTTAGTCATGGTATAATTATTTTATATTTCATTTTTAGTCACTTAGTATCCATTTAGGGGTCATATATGAAAGTGGCATGGTTTTCAATATGTCCTAGTTTCCTTCCCAACATCTAATATGTTAGATTCCATGTCAAGACCAAAGACAATACAACCCTTATAGAATTCATTTTAACAATAGGAGAAAAAATCTCACCAAAGTCAATACCTGGCTTTTGTGCAAATCCTTTTACCACCAATCTAGCCTTATATCTCATCTGTCCATTCTCACCTTCTTTCAACCTGTAGGTCCATCTGTTCTTGAGTGTTCTCTTACTAGCTGGCAATTCAACCAAATCCCATGTTTGGTTCTCTCTTAAGGACTCCAACTCCTCAACCATGCCACGCTCCCACTGACTCTTGGACTCCACTTGTATTGCTTCTTCAAAACTCTCTGGTTCTCCACCATTAGTTAGCAATAAATAAAATAATGAAGGAGAATATCTAATTGGAGGCTTACTCACCCTTTCTAACCTCCTGATGGGTGTCTAAGACTCATTCACAACACGTTGTCCACCCAAATTTTTTGACAGTGACCACCCTTGGTCACCTCCAGACATGTTACTGGCTGACATCGGTTCTACCTAACCGACGTTGGTTCCTATCCTGCCGACATCGGTCTCTGTATGACCGATCTCAGTTTCTGTTCTATCGACACCAGTTCCTAATCTGTTGACGTCAGTCTCTGTGTTTTCCTGCAAGTGATTATTTCCTTTTCTCGCAAGCTCATATTGGACCTTCACCTCGTCTGATTCACCATTGCTCTACTCAGATTGATTCAGCTTCCTTAGCTGATCACAATACATCACTCTTTCATTGAAAACAACATCACGGCTCCTAATTACCTTGTTAGTCTCTAGATTCCACAATCTGTAACCAAAATCATCTGAGCCATAGCCAATAAATGTGCACCTCATAGACTTAGCATCAAGCTTCTTTCTATTTTCTTTATCTATGTGCACAAAGGCTTCACAACCAAAAACTTTGAGATATGAGAGATCTACCTTTTTACCTATCCATGCCTCTTTTGGAATACCACCATCCAGAGCTGTAGAGGGTCCTCTGTTAATTAGGTATACTGCAGTGTCAACAGCTTGTGCCCAAAACTGTAAGGGCAAACCAGCATGCAATCCCATACATCTTGAATGCTCCATTATTGTCCTATTCATCCTTTCAACAATTCCATTCTGCTGAGGTGTCCTTGGAACCATCCTTTGCCTGCAGATTCCATGCATATAACAATAATCTCTGAACTTATAACTGTAGAACTCACCGCCATTATCAGATCTCAGGCACTTCAATCTTTTACCTGTTTCATTCTCAACCATAGCTTTCCAAATCTTAAAAGTCTCAAATACATCAGATTTTCTTCTAATACAATAGATCCATACCTTCCTTGTAGCATCATCTATGAAAGATACATAGTACTTTGATCCTCCAATGGAAGCAACCTGAGCCGGTCCCCACACGTCTGTGTGAACAAGCTGTAACTTATGCCTCTTCTTAGTAGACCCAGTCTTGAGAAAACTAACCCTTTTCTATTTTCCAAATACACAGTGCTCACAAAACTCTAGATCTATGCCTTTTAAATTTGAAAGCATACCTTTGGACTTAAGAATTGACATCCCCTTCTCACTCATGTGGCCAAGCCTTGAGTGCCACAATTTAGCATCCACATCTGAAGTAGATAATATAGAAGGAGATTTGTTAGTAACACAATTACACAAATAGAGATTACCTTCTCTCTTACCTCTGGCCATAACAAGTGCACCCTTGGTCACCTTCCAAGATTCTGCTGTGAGAGTTACTGTACAACCCTCATCACCTAACTTTCCTACAGAAATCAAATTTCTCTTCAAGCTAGGAACATGCATCATGTCTCTCAACACCCATGTGTTGTTATTCTGCATCTTCAGCTGCACTTTACCTTTGCCAATTATTTTACAGGGCTCATCATCCCCTAGATACACTATTCCAAAATCTCCATGGATATAGTCACTAAAATATTCCCTGTTAGGGGTAGCATGAAAAGATGCACCAGAATCTAACACCCAAGATTCTATATTATTATGTAGAGAGAAAATTAAAGCATCTTGTGCAATACCTACAACCTTGGCTTCTTCCTTTCCTTCGTACTGATTGTCCTCCTTAGGCTTTGACCAACAATCTCTGCTTATGTGCCCAATCTTTCCACAATTCTAGCATTGTGGCTTCCTGCCATTCTTGGATTTGGATCTTCCTCTCACCTTAGACTTTGATCTTGATCTCCTCTTGCTCTTATCTTTCTACCTCCCCCTGCTCTCAAAACTTAAAGCATTCCCAAATGTCTCTTATGTGCTTTTCCTGAGTATTTCCTCATTCAAGATAACACTAACAACATCCTCTACTTTCAAAATATTTGATGCAGATGCAGTATTACTTACTACCATTACTAAGCCATGCCAGCTTTCAGGCAAAGAACATAATATTAAAAGAGCTTTTATTTCATCATCAAACACTATATTGACTAAACTTAGTTGATTCACAATTCCATTGAAATCATTTAGATGAGTAGAAATAGATCCACCTTCATTCATATACAAATTAAATAACTACTTCATAAGATATACCTTATTAGAAGCTGAGGGTTTTTCATACAAATTTGCTAACGTAGTCATCAACTCTACCATAGACTTTGCCTATGATAAATTGGATATCACAGTGGATGCTAGACTCAGTCTTATAGACCCCAGAGCCTTTCTGTCAAGAACTTCCCATTCTTCATCCTCCATGTCTTTGGGCTTCTTTGCAACCCCACCTAATGGTAAGTAGAGATCTTTCTGATACAGATAATCCTCTATCTGCATTCTCCAATGTTGGTAATTTTTGCCATTGAACTTTTCTATTCTCAGTTTACTTTCATCTGCCATTGCTTCTCCCACTCAAACAGAAATCCCTATAGAAACCCCTGTGAGAACCTGTAATCAATACACACTACACAAATCTGAACCACCTGTTAGTGAACTTGAGCTCTGATACCACTTGTTGGGGATCAACCAATAATAGATTACACTTGTGAAAGCAATAAATGCAGAATTAAATCAGATAGACAAGTAACTGGAATGAGAAACAGCAAGAACAAGAGATACAAGAAACCACCCTGAAAACTTGTATTAACAAACTCTTTACAAAAGGAATATAATTGAAGAAACTTATTTCTTCCACACCTCTCCTAGATGTATATATCTCTCACTAGATCTCTATTCCTCAAGAGCTCTCTCTCTCAAGAACAATCAACTCCAACAAGCCTAGATTGATTCAATTTTGTACTGTTCTTCAACATACCAATTCTACAACTAGTACAATAATTCACCCAAAGATAATAAGATCTAATTCTACATATAGAATTAGAAAAATTGAGCATGCACTTACAACAAATAGTTAAGCCTCTTGAACAAGGGCTCTAAAAATAATATTACTAATAATAGAGACGCGAGCTTAAGACTACAACTTAAACTCATCATGCAAACACTCACTTCTATCCTCGGAAATAGCATTCTAGATGCACAGGTAACTGATGCCGGTTCCTACTGCTTGCCTGTGACCACCGTCAGCTGACACACTGCCGACGTTGGTGCCTCTGCAACTGCACTTGATCGACGTCGGTCGCTCCTGACCGACGCCGGTGTCTGTGTAGACCCAAAACTATCAAAGTGTGCTCCTTGGTGAAGCTTTTAGCTCCACACCCTAACATTTAGGGGTCATATATGAAAGTGGCATGGTTTTCAATATGTCCTAGTTTCCTTCCCAACATCTAATATGTTAGATTCCATGTCAAGAATGTCAATCCATCTAAAAATTGTAGGTTCTCTAACTAATCATCAAAAAAATCTAAAAAAGAAATTTTTGGCACTTTAATGACCCATGAGAGAGGGTGACACATGGGATAAGGTTATGGAATGGATATTTATATTCTTAATACTAATTTACATGCTTGACATACTCTATAAGTGCCAAATTTGAGACAAAACCATTCTACTCCATCTCTTTTCTAGACATGCAGAACCAGTCAATAGGTTTGTTCTTATTATGACAAGCATAAGAATTTTTAGACCAAATTAATTTTTGGAGAGATAATAAAATTAGAGAGATTCATTTCATAATAATATTTTAAGGATTGGTTAACTATGCATTATGAATCATCTCTAACAAGTTGACTATGTTTTTTTGCTCATTGTTTCTTATACCCTATATGTTTTACTCTTTTTTGGACAAGTCCATACAATAAAACTGGTGATGTTGATTTCATTTTATTTTTAATCTATCCTCTCATTATTTCCATTCTTATTTTCATTTTTTTAAAATATCTAATGGGTTAATTACTTTAGTTCACAAGTTGGTGTTTCAGGTGAAGTTGCAATCAAGTTTACTAAGTGTAGAAGGTTGGATACTTTGCAAGGGGTCAATGTGAATTTAATATGATTTTATCAATGTTTAAATGTAATAATTATCACCTAAATTCCATTTTTTTCTTACAACATCATGCTTTGATCAAACATTCAGTCTTATCATACTCATAGTCATCTCTCTATCCACTTTCACTTGTAACCATGTTGAATCACGTGTATGGAGTCTATTTAAAATGTTCATGAAGGTGTATTGAAGTTATAAATATGTTTAAAATGTACTTATAATAAGGAAAACTAAATTAATATCCTTTCAATTGAAAAAATAGGAATTATGATATTTAACTCAGTCACTCACATAGTCTTATACCATTGGCATGCCACTACAATGATGATTATAGGAAGGTAAAATGTTGAAATAGAGTGTGAAAGATTGTATCAAGATATGTGATATCATAATATTTAATTTGATACCTTTGGAATAGTATTTAATTGGTTATAGGGTCATATTCATGATATTATTGTCCATACTTATATCCACTGCCAATACATTGGAATGTCTACCTACAGGTGGTACTAGCAGCGAATTGAGAATGATTGATGAAGGAAATTAGACATGACATAACCTTTATTTAATTATTAATTTTGTATCAAATTTCATGGTATACATGTATACAATTATAGAGTATAAAATAGGCCTATAAATTTGTATCTTTGGATGACAATTGTATTTAGGGACCATATCCCTAAAATGTGAAATCAAAGCACCTAGCTATTTTATGGAGATCTTATAACAGGGTTGCCAAGAGTTTTGATGTTAATAAATGTGCATGAATTATATCCTCCACATATGAGGAGATCCTTAAAAAATTAGTGATACATTTTACTAATGGAAAGTAGTAGTTGGGGAGTTATCCATTTGAACACTGAATTTCTTCATTATCATCTATAGGATTTGAATCTTTGAGTGACTTCACATTTCAAGATGATAGTGTATAGGCATGTATTCATGATAGGTGGTATTAAATTCAGAAAATTAGCCTATTTTTTATAGGGTTATCCACTAAAGTCAAAATACAAGATATGACCCCCTACAATACCACTTATACATTTTCCTTTCATCATAAAATGGATATATACAGGTTGGTTATAGGGTTATCATGAAGATTAGGCTAGATAAATTTGATAATATACCTCACTCCAGGAATAAAGTGATAAAATATAACTATTTCATGGTTTAGGTAACTTTAAGGAGGACATAAAAATTTGCACACAAGACCTAAACCATATAGTTTCACCTATAGGACTCCTTACTCAGTCAACTAAAGTTGATTGTGACATAATAATGAGGTAAATAAATGTGTTTATTGAGGATGACATAGCTTGAACATGAAGAGAATGAACTATATTAATGAATATTGATGTCATAAAGATTTAATAAATTTTTATGCATGATTTTTAAATACTAAACTATATAGGACTACGTACAGGTGCCCTTCCAAAACAAGAAACATAGTCAGGAATTTCACTCAGTCTTGGCTAAGCAAGGAGTATGAGGAGGTTAAAGTGATGAATAGAATTATAAAAACTCAATAATTATATTCATTACCTTAATAATATCTTACCAATGTAAATAATGTATAGAATAGAACTCTAATGATGCATTGTAAAGTATACATCTTTAACCATGCACATAGTCTACCTCTCCAGGGTTCTATTTGGGATTTTGAGAGAGTTAGAGGGTATAATGATAATACCAATGGCTGAAAATTGGTTAATAATGTCTCTATGACTTGGATAAGATCCTAAAATAATCAATTTATTTTAATAAAAAGGGTAAGTACCCTCTATTTTATCTCAAATAGAGGGTAATTTTGTTGAGATCAAGCCCTACAAGTCTTGAGGGAAAAGATGATCAAAGGAGATATGAGCTAATAAAGAATCTAAAATAGGTATATAAAGTTTAATAACATGTATTAAAACATGATAAAACTTTCACAAAAAGGATAACCTTAAAAAACTAGTCTAGACCATCAAGGATATAGATAGGCCTATTAAGCAAGGTTTAAGCCTAGAGCCCAAATGGGAAGTCAATGTCATTTACAACCTCAAGTAAGAACTCAAATAGATTGATGAATTTTTATATGGCCACTTAAGATCTGTCCAAGATTTTAGAATGTAGATAAGTCATAAAGAAAGTTAATTTTGGCTTAAAACTAATTCAACCTTATAGGGAATGGAGAAAAGAGCTTGAGTGGGCAATTTGGGATGCTCACATCTCCTTTGACACCTTGAATTGAGACTCAAGGAACTAGTATGATTTATATAAGGTCATTAATTAAAAAAAATGTGGAATTAGTTTCTCTATCCAACATTAAATCTTCATAAACAATCCTTAATGGTGGAAATGACTCAAAACCCATCACAAACCTTGGTTCTAGACTTGATGAAGGAAATGAAGATGGAAATCTATCAAAATATACTAGAATGTCTTGGGAAATGATTTGATCCTATTTAAGACTCTCCAAAGACCCTTTCCATCTAAATTATGCTTTCCTTATTTGTACAAATAGGGTACAAAGTTGATTTATTTAACTATTTTATTGCATTATGCAGGTTCTAAGAAATTTCAAGAGGATAAATAAACTTTAGGAGAGATATTGAGACTTATTATATCTCAATATTACCATTTGATTATTTATTAAATCTCTTAAGTGTTCTTATAGGTGCCTTCATCCCAGCTAGTCAAAATTGGCAAAGTGAGCAAGATGATGAGAAGTGTGAAAACTTCAAATGGGAGCCTATTTAAGGTGTACCTAAGAAATTTAATGAAATGGAGGGTATATAAAAGTTTCATCCACTCTATTTAATTTTTTTTCATGGAAAATTGAAGCTAAGTTTGAGGCCAAGTATGAGGGGTGATTGAAAAAGGAGTTTCTTTAACTACAGGCAGTGATGGCTCACTTTCAAAGGAATTTAGATGATTAATAATGCATATAATGCATGTATAATCATGTATACAACCCCTCCCACTCATTTCAATCATGATATTTTTCTCTATTTAGTTTTAGGAAATTTAAAAAAGGGTGAATGGTGAATACAATTTTCATGTGCAAAATGAGAACTCCTACACCACATTTCATGAGTTGCATAGTTTGGATGACCATTCATCCTATTAAAAATTACATGGTATATCTCCTAATTCATTATTATGCACATTTAAATCCTCATCTTAGCATTACAAGTGTTAAAGTGACCTTTGGACTTATATTTTACCATTTATCTCTCAAATGCTATAAGTAGCTGCCATTTTGGCCTTTGTAATCTAATTCCACTCCATGTATGGCGAAGCCCTAATGGAGTGACATTGTATTTTGTATTTTAAAAATTAATGAAAATTTTATTCAAGTTCATAAACATTTTTCTAAGTGTGCAAAGTGATTTATGGTGATGCAAATTGATAATCTACTATCCTTTCTTCCCTTATCCTCTCATGTTTATGCAAGAGTTCCTATTCTAGTAAGTCATGTTAAGTGTTTCCAAGTGTATGGGTCTATCTCTTAAGTTTAAATTGAGTTTTAGTGTATAAAATTATCCTATGGTTTACTTAGATATATTTCATGCATCTCACCTCCACATTGAAATACTCATGTTAGAATCTCTTAGGACCTGGAAGTTAGATTGTATGCCTTGTTTCTTAGTGTAGGAAAGTATGATGGTCATATAAAAAACATATTAGTTTATCAACCCATTATATTAGGTTATTTTAATGTAAATTCTAACTCTTTTCACCATAATAATCTAGTTAATTAGGTGTGATAATTTTAAGATACATTTAGGGAGATAACCCTTAAATCTAGAGGTTCACTTCCACTATAGGTATACCCACATACCTACAAGTGTTCCCATGTTACCCAAATCTAGAAGAGGACTAAACACCCTATTATAGGGTTCAAGATTTGGTGATAATAGTTATATCATGAATAGTGTGACTAAGTTCAATAGAGTGGAAATATTGTTGGCATGTCTTTCTTCTAATTAGCTTTTAGAAGCAAACAATCTAGCACCAAAGGCGATTCCAAATGATAACTTTTGGTTGTAAGAAGTCTAGGTATCTTTAGTTGAACTTTTTATTAGTTTTTACATATGATTTGATACATGAGGTTAACATGAACAATTATGGTGAATATCCCTACCATGGACCTCCTTATCAACCTTTCTATGAGCCATATTATACTCCCCAATAGTCTTATCAAAATGACTATCAATCATATAAGACATGGCAGCCCTATAGTCCTCTATTTCCTTCTCCATATGGACACAATGTTTTTGGAAATCCTTATTAGGAAGGATATTAAGAAACCTATCAATAAATTCCTCCCTATCAGTCCCAATATGAGCCTTACCAATCATGCCATGATGCCTATCAGCCCCAACAAGATGTTTCTATGGATTATAGATCAAGACATCAAGATTCAAAGATTGTATTCCTATAGGTTAGAATGCAACAAGCTAAAGCTAGTCTTGATCCCCATCATTACCCTCTACCTCTTTCATTATTTCCATTTTATATCAAGTCATTATTGGCATCCATACCATAGTTACTAGTCAATGAAAATTATATGAGAACATGGGATGATGAGTATGATGTGCTCCCTGGTCATCTCATCGAATGGTTAAGAGGTAATGCCCAAAGTTGTACACAAAGGTTGGATGTGTTTTAAGAGCTATAAGTAAGTTAATGGGAGATCAAAGAACAAATGGAATTGGTAAATAAGTGCCTTTATTACTTAATAAATAGGCTCAGTATGTGGGAGGATAAATATCTCAAAAATAAACATGTTGCTATTGAAAAAACTCAAGAAGACTATTGGTAAGATGTTACTCCTTATGTAGGTGTTTTTCCTTCTAATCAGCCCAAGAATTCACTTACCTATGAGCTTAATAGTGCATTCATCTTTCCTAAATCCACTCAAAAGTCTTATACTACCCCTCACACTCCATCTGCAATTCATAAACCTTTTGTTACACCTCATATTCCATCTCCTTCACATGAGTCCATCCATCAACCTTCCACCTCACCCCTTCTTGAGGAGAAGCCCATCTTGAGATAAGAAAGTGAAGAGGAGAAAATCCAAGCCATGTCTTAAAAAGAAGATCTCATGAGTGATTATGAAGAGGAAATCACCATAAGGACTCCCCTTGGTGACCACAAGTGTAATTCTACCTTCTTAGATGAAAATAAACATATTGAAGACTCTTTTACAACTATCCATGAGGAATGTGCCCAAGTCTTCAAGAGAGAGGTATTCAAAGAAGACTCCATATATGATCATGAAGTTGTGGATGACCATCTTAAGCATGAATTGAAGTTTCCTATCAAGGATGAAGGTTAATTCAATCCTTAAGAAGTGGAAGTCCTAAAAGAGTCTCATGGGACCAAAGTAGAAGACATAGTTCTTGGATATAACTCAATACCTCTATATAATTTTTAATCACCCTAAAATGCATTCAAACATGAAGAACACTAGCTTAATGACCTCATACATCAATAAGATAAGATTGAAGAAGTAGTGGCTCTAGATGATAGTGAGGAAAAAGATGATTGATAGCTACAAATGAAGCTCTTTCAAGAGCTTGAAGATCTTTGCCAAGTTGAGGGTCAAGTACATGAAAATGTGGTGAAAGAGTACTCCATAGAGGATAATGACCAATATTGGGTAGAATATTCAAAGCTCCTCAAAGAATTTGAAAAACTTGTAGCTGATAAGAAACCAAATCTTATTGAGAGCACTATGGAAACCAAGAAGGAAAGCCTTGTTGAGCCACCATTGGAGGCCATAGTTGGGGAACCATATGATAAATTTAAGGATATTTAGATTCAAGAGGATTTCATTTCCATAAATGACCTAATTAGAGCTACTTGGCTTTTATTAAACACCATGCCAATCAAGTTGGCAAACACCATGGATAAGATGGAGGCATCAATGCCAAGGTCAAAAGGCTACATGTCTCATTAAATCCTATATTTCATGAAAAAAGAGAGGTTTCAAACTTACCATTTGATCCTGGAGGATTTTTTTCATTCTAGTTTAGTTTGTGTTTGAGTGAGTTAGTTCATTTTTTGTGTTTGTGTTCCATAAGTGTTCTTGAGAACACATTTTGTTTCTTATTTTGTGTGTTGATTCTTGTTAGTTTTTTATTGTTTGGTGTGTTTTCAAAGGTATTTTATGTGTCAAACCTAGTTTAATTGTTAAATCATATCCCAATGGATATGATTAGGCAATTGGTCATGGTATAACAAGCATACCATCCTTGGGAAATCACCAAAGATGTTGACTATTTTGACCACAAGTCAAAATGGGTCAACCCCCCTATAGTAAAAAAATTTATATATGGGTATAATATTTTATCATAGGATGTGTTATATTCTATTTGATGTAATTTAATTCCATTTTAGCCTTGCTTAGGGTCTAATTAGTTTATATGTTTTTTTGAGTCACTTATGAGAAAATTAGGGGTCATATATGAAAGTGGAAAGGTTTTCAATGTTTCCAAGTGTCATAATTACCTTCCCAATGTCTAAGATGTTAGATTCCATGTCAAGAATGTTATTCCATCTAAAACGTGTAGGTTTTCTAAATGATCATCAAGAAAACAATTGAAAAAGAAAGAGTTTAGCACTTGTACAGCCCATGAGAGAGGGTGACAGGTGGGATAAGATCATGTAATGTATATTCAGATTCATCAAACCAATTTCCGTGCTTTAAATACTCTGGAAGTGCCAAATTTGAGCTAAAACCATTATCCTCCATCTCCTTTCTAAACATGCATAACTAGTTAATAGATTTATGCTTAGTGTGGCCAGGGAAAGAAGTTTTAGACCAAATGCCTTTGGGTGAATATATTAAACTTAAATAGATTCATTTTCATAATAATATTTCAAGGATTGGTCAACTGTGCTTTATGAATCATCTCTAACAAGTTGACTATGTTTCTTTGCTCACTATTTCTCATACCTTATAGGTTTTTCTCTTTCTTGGACAAGTCCATAGAATCTAGTTGGTGATATTGATTATATATGATTTTTAATCTATCCTTTAATGATCTATATTCTTATTTTCATGTCTATTAAAAATCTCATGGGATAATTAGTTTAGTTTACAAGTTGATGTTATAGGTGAAGTTGCAGTCAAGTTCACTACTTGCAAAAGGTTAGATTCTTTGAAAGTGATTCATCTGAATGTAATATGATTTAATCCATTTTTAAATTATATATTTATCACCTCAATTACATTTTGGGTCTTAAAACATCATGATTTAATCAAACATTCAATCTTGTCATACTCACAGTCAGTTCTCTATCCACTCTCACTTGCATCCATGTTAAATAATGTGTATGGATCCTATTTATAATGTTCATAAAGGTGTATTTAAGGTATTAATATGTTTAAAACATCCTTAAAATAAGGAAAAATCAATTAAAATCCTTTCACTTGACAAAAGAGTGACTGTGACAGTGAACTCAGTCACTCACACAATATTCTGCCATTGGTATGCCACTATAATAATGCTTACTGGAAGGTAAAATGTTGAAATAGAGTGTGGAAGATTGTATCAAGATATGTGATATCATAATATTTAATTTGGGCCATTTGAAATAGCATGGATTTGGTCATAGGTTCAGATTAATGATATTATTATCCATACTTATATCCACTTCCTGTACATTGGAATGCCCACTTATAGGTGGCACTAACAAAGAATTGAGAATGATTGATGGAGGAAATTGGACATGATACAACATTTATTAAAATCATGAGTGTGTATTAAATTTCATGTCAGACATGTTTGAAAAGATAGATTATCAAATAGGCCTAGAAAGTTGTATCTTTGGATGACAACTGTATTCAGGGATCATATCCCTAAAACATGAAATCAGAGCACCTAGCCATTTTATGGAGATCTTATAATAGGGTTGATAAGAGTTTTGATGTTAATAAATGTGCATGCCTTGTATCCTCCATATAGGAGGATATAATTATAAAATGAGTGAGACGTTTTAATAGTGTAAAGTAGTAGTTGGGGGCCTCAAAGTTGCCCATTTGAACACCAAATTTCTTCATTATCATCTACAAGATTTGAATCTTTGAGTGTCTTTGCATTTCAAGATGATAGTTTATAGGAATGTATTCATGATAGATGGTATTAAATGTGGAAATAGAGCCTAATTATGTTCAAGGGTTATCCAATAAAGTCAAAATACAAAATATGACCCCCATAATACCACCTATAAGTTTTCCTTTCATCATAAAATGGATACCTATAGGCTGGTTTTAGGGTTATCATTAAGATTGGGCTAGATAGCCTTGATGATAGACCTCAACTCAATAATAAGGTGAAAAATGTAACTATTTCATGGTTTATGGAAATTAGATAAGGACGTAAAATTTCACACAAGACTTAAACCATATAGTTTAAACTAAAGGACTCCCTACACAATCAACTGCAGTTGACTGTGATATAACAATGAGGTAAGCAATTATGTTTCTTGAGGATGACATAAATTTAACATGAAGATAATGACCTATATTAGTGAATTTTGATGTCATAAATATTTAATAAAATATTATGCATGATGTTTAAATCCTAGACTATATAGGACTACCTATAGGTTCCCCTCTAAAACAAGAAGCAAAGTTAAGAATTGCACTCAATCTTGGCTAAGCAAGGAGTATGAGGAGGTTGAAGTGATTAATAGAATTATAAAACCTTAATAGTTATATTCATGAAATTAAAAATATATTAAAAATGGAAATAATGTAGATAATATAACTCTAATGTTTCATTATATAGTCTACATCCTAAACCATGTACACAGTTTGCCTCTCTAGGGGTCTCTCTAAGATTTTGAGAGAGCTAGAGGGTCTAATGATAAGACCAATGGCTGAAAATTAGTGAAGAATATATATATATATATATATATATATATATATATATATATATATATATATATATATATATATATATATATATATGACATGGATAATCTTGTAAAATAATAATTTTTTTTGAATAAATAGGGGAAGCATCCTATATTTTGTCTTATATAGAGGGTACTTCCCTAGAGCATAAACCCTACAAGTCTTGAGGGAAAAGATGATCAGAGGAGATCATAGTTGATCATGAATTACAAAGAGTTGTAGAAAGTTTAATAACACATAGGAAAACATGATAAACCTTACATATAATGGGGAACCTAAACAAACTAGTCTAGACCATCAAGGATATAGATAGGCATGTTAGGCAAGGTTTAAGCCTAGATCCCAAATGGGAAGTTAGTGTTATTTCCAACCTCACATAAGCACTAAAATGGATTGAATCATGATTATAGGGTCATTTAAGATGTTTCAAATATTTTTTAATGTAGATAAGTCACAATTAAATTTAATTTTATCTTAGAACTAATTAAATCCTACAAGGAATGGAGAAAAAACCTTGAGTGGGCAATTTGGGATGCTCACATCTCCTTTGACACCTTTCATGGAGACTGAATGGGCTAGGATGAGTTGGAGAAGGTCATGAACAAAGATTTTATGGAATTATTTTCTCTATCCAATGTAAAATCTTCATGAACAATCCTTAAGGGTGGAAATACCTCAAAACCCTCACAAACCCTGGTTCTAGACTCGATAAAGAAAATGAAGATGGAAAGCTATCCAAGTAGACTATAATGGCTTATAAAATGCTTTAATCCTAAAAATGACTCTCTAGAGACCCTTTCCATATAATTTAGGCATTCCCTATCTATATCGAAAGGGTATAGAGTTGTTTTATTTGACTATTTTATGCATTGTACAAGTTCTAAGGACTTTTAAGAGGAGAAATAAACTTTAGGAGAGATTTTGATACTTATTGTAGCTCACTATGATAATTTAATGTATCATAAAATATCTTAAGTATTATTATATGTGCCTTCATCTTAGCTAGTCAAAATTGGCAAAGTGAGAAAGATGATGAGAAGTGTGAAAAATTTAAGTGGGAGCCTATTTAAGGTATACTTGAGAAATATAAGGCCATGGATGGTATTTCCAAGTGTCATCTAATCACTTTAAAGTATTTTCATGGAAAAATGAAGATAATTTTGAGGCCAAGTGTGAGGGGTGATTGAAAAAGGAGTTTCTTTGATTATAGGTAGTGATGGCTCACTTTCAAAGGAATCCAAATGAATAAGATTGTAGCTAATTCATGTAGAATCATATATACAACCCCTCCATCTTATTTCAATAATGAGATTTGCTCCTAGTTAGTTTTGGGATGTTGCAAAAGGGATGAATGGTGAAGATAGTTTTCATGTGTAGAATGAAAACTCGTATGCCATATTTCATGAGTTTCATAGTTTGGAGAGCCATTTATCCTATTATACCTTGCATTATATATCTCCTTATTCATTTTTTTGCACATATAACTCCTCCTCTTAGCATGACAAGTGTTTAAGTGACCTTTAGACTTCTCTTTTCCCACTTCTCTCTTAAATGTTACAAGTAGCTATCATTTTAGCCTTTGCAATCTAATTCCACTCTATCTATGGGGAATACCTAGTTGAATGGCATTTTATTTTTCATTTTAAAAATTAATTCAAGTTTTATTCAAGTTAATGAACATTTTTCTAAGTGTGAAAAGTGATGTATGGTGATGCAAAGTGATAATCTGCTATCCTTTCTTCCTTTATCATCTCATGTTTATGTAAGAGTTATTATTCTAGTAGGTCATGTGAAGTGTTGACAAGTGTATAGATCTATATCTTAAGTTTAAAATGATACTTAGTGTCTAAAATTATATTATTATTCACTTAACCTGGATAGCTACCATGCATCTCATCTCAACATTGAAATAGTCATGTTAGAATCTCTTAGGACTTGGAAGTTAGTTTGCATGCCTCATTTCTTAGTGAAAGAAAGTATGATGGTCATATGGAAAAAATATTGATATATAATCCCATTATATTATTTTATTTTCATGAAACTTATAACTCTTTTCCCCATAAGTAACTAGTTAAGTAGGTGTGAGCATTTCAAGATAAATTCAGGGAGCTAGCCCTTAAATCTAGAGGCTCACTTCCATTATAGGTACATCCACATACCTAAAAGTGTTACCATGTTACCATAATGTGGAAGAGGGTTTAACACCTGATTATAGGGTGAAATATTTGGTGACAATAGGAAATATTCACTATTCTGATACAATCAACCCTATGTCAAATCATCATCAAAATTGGAGCATGCCTTAGAGGAAATGGTCATTTTGGGGCATCTATAAGTTGATTCAAAGCACAAAATTTGATAGGAATGGTTTACATGACCTAAAAATGTATAAAATTACATAACTAAGGAATTATAGAGAGTGAAAGTATCCATTATTCTTACATAGTCCACATGCAGTCAAGAAGGGAACGATTGGAGACCAAATGAAGTTTTGTTAGTTATGGGTGCCAAGAAGGAGTTTATGCATTAGAGAGGTATTAAAATGGTATAATTTGATACTATAAACCTATATTTTTATATTTAAGTGATAAAATTTTTGGGTTTCATAAAGACAAGTTTAGGCATTGAGGAAGCATGTAGGCAGCTCGAGGTAAATTATGGAAAAAAGGGTTTATAGGACAAAGTACACATCAAAAAGTACATAAAATTGGTAATATCAGTCATAATTGTATAATATACATATAAATAATCTTCTTAATGTCATGTGATTAGTTTAAGTGCCAAATATTTATACACAGTCCCTTTTATTTCTCGTAATGGTCATTATTCATGCAAACATACTTTTTGGAGTTTTAAGGTGTGTTTGATGCTTCAAATCTTAGGTAAGTATTTTAAAAGAATTGGAAGATATTTTTAATCCCATTAAACACCTTGAAATAGTTTTCACTCTCCAAACTTCATGCAAAACTTGCACACAAGATCAAAACCTTGTAGGCAATCTCAAATGTATAAAAGACAAAGTTGAGTTTTTATCATTTGGAGAGGTGTTATGAGATGTTTCAAGTGTCATGAGGATTTTTCAAGAAATTATGATCAGTGAAAAGGTCAAATTTGTATTTTGTATAATTTCAACCTTTTTAGGCTTAAGACACCTAGTTTTATCCCTTTTTCAGATGTTCTTATCCTTCATACCATGAAAAGTTGAGCCAAGTGATTCTAGCATATTTTGAGTACCCATATGAAATTGAAATTAATTATTGATTAATGTTGGTTAAGGTCTTAATTTTTTTGAACAATCATTAAGAGTTTAAACATGTCCAAAATGCTTGTAAACCCTATAGGCAATCATCTTTACATATGTATCTTTTTATACCTTCCATATGGGAGCCCAATATTTTAAAGGATGTTTAAGGGGTATATGTATTATATATCCATATAAATAATTTATGGAATGGATGTATTCATTTTATGAACAATCTTATTAAAGGTGATCTTGTTTGAGCTTGTAAAAGAGCTTTTTGACTAGTTTTGGGTTTTTGGACTCATAGGTCCATAAAATGGCCTAGAATTACTTTTAAACAACTTTTAAATGTGTATAAGACTCCATAAAAATCTTTAATAACATATTTTATAGAATATTATGGTATGTTTGGGTGTCTAGAAGGCCCAAAATAGCTCAAAAGTGCTTAATTTTGTAGATTTTCAAAGGAATAAATGGTATAAAACCATGGAAGAGGTCTAATGGGACATAAAAAATCATTATATGGAATTTGGAGATTTTCAATATGGTTTATATGGTGCCTTACTAAGGTAAAGGGCCAAAAACCTAGTTTTTTAATCATTTTGTGAAATGTTACAACTTTAATGGTGATTTCTACCATTGTTACAGGTATTAAAGGTTTTTAAAATCTTTATTTTATTTTGCATATGCATTATAGAGATGTATATAAGTATTATAGAGTTATAGAAGTGATCTTCAGGGTTCTAAATGGCCTTAGGAGTAGGTTTTAGGGTAGTTAGTTGAGGGTGGCTCAAGTTTGTGACCTCTATCAATGGGGTCTACAAGAGTTATAGGTTTCATGGAGTTTATTATAGGTTGGAGGAGAAAAGTAAAGTTTAAAATATAAATTAGCATAAAAAACAAACATGAAACTCAACCTCATGGTCAGTTAAGCATAAAATACTAAGTCATTTGACTTTTGCCTAACATCTTCTAGAAGAAAAAGTGGAAGGGGGGTGTAGAAGTCCAAGGAGGAGAGTTTTGAGGTTGATAAGGACAAGTTGAGCATTAAATGAATTTTAAAATTATTTGGACAATTTTCCCTTTTATTTGATCATGACATCATCATCCTCAACAAGTTTTTGTCTTCTAGTGTGTTTGTAAGCTAATAAGAGAGATTAAAGGATATTTGGAGCTAATGAAGGTTAATTTGTTTAGTAAATATTAGTTCTAAATAATGAAAATGTGGTTGAGACTCCATGGAAGTGGTTGTGTCTCATTTATTAAATTTTGTTTGCTTGCTTCTTCTCTCTCTCTTCCCCTTTTCTCCTATATCTCCCATTTCCCCCCATTTTTACAAGATATTCCCATCTAAAAAGGAGAAACCCTATAAAATTTTGTAAGAAATGCATTTTGAAGAAATAAAGATCATTTTTCACCTATCTCTTACCTCTAAATTATATTTAACAAGCTTGTGCATGATGGCCTTGTGAAGAAGTGTTCTTCCATGTCCATTATCCTTCTTTCTTTCCTATTTTGGGTGTTTTAAAGTTAGTTTTAGGTCTTAAATTGAGATATTTATACCATTAATGGATGCTTGGTGTGAATTTTTGAATTCCTCTTTGCTTCATGTATAATTTGGTGAGCCTAGTTTAAAAAATACCTATGCAAATTAGCTAGTTTGTGAGGTGTGAACAAAAATTGTCTTATGCAAAATTAATGTTTATTTCATGCTTATGTGAGTGTCAATAATTTTTCTCATCACCCTTTTAATTATTTTAGTCATACTATACCTTCTCTCTATCTCTTTTCCAAGTAGAGATAGTAGTTTAGGTGATCTACCAAGAGGAAGTCAGCCTTCTTTGAAGGTTCAACCTCACTATAAGATACCCACATCCCTAGGTTGCTCCAATATTGTAGTTGGGAGTGAGAGAGCCTTAAAAAATATCCTAAAAGGGTGAAATTTTATGCTAAAATAATTTTTGACATGCATAATGGGACCACATTCGAAGAAGATTTGTCAAATTTGATGTTGGTTTGATCAATTTACAATGGTTATAGATTTCATCTTTCAGTATCTAGAGACTCCAAAGAACACTCAACATTCTAATGGTAGAGTAATAGATATATTTAAAGCCAAAGGAGACTACAAGATCAAATTCTAAAGTATTCCTTTTAAATTTGTTAAATTACCTTTAAACTCATCAAAAATGTTAATATTTTATAGCACTCATCCCTATAAAGGAAGTTTTCATCCTAAACTAGTTTCTAAGTTTACCTATGCAAGAAGATCTTTGTTGGGTCCTTTCACTACCATGGTTGACCCTAGAGGTTTACCTTTTGTGGATTTCAATGGCCAGAGTCCTTTGGACCTCAATCAATATGACCATATCCCAATGGTACCCTTTAAAATTGTTTCTTACTTCATGGGAGACAAATATACAACCCCTTCTTAGAACCTTGGAGATATAGACAAATATTATGATATTCATGACATCAATGAAGATAATGTGGCTATTAGGTTTTTGGACATCTCATTCAAGGACAAGGCCCTAGATTGGTATAGAAACCTTAATTTTAATTACATCACATCATGGGATTAGTTAGGAGCTTCTTTGTACAAAAATTTTGAATACAAAAGTGACTACTTGTCACTTAATTAATAGTTAACTACAATTAGGAGGGATCATCATGAGGTTATGCAAGATTTTAATAATAGGTTTCAAAAGACATGGGATTAGATTCCAATATCTATCATTCCTACTCCCAACTATTCTTTCCTTTACTAATTTAAATCTCTCAAAAGTGATATTATAGTAATGATTTAGTCTATGGGAGGAAACACACTACCGAATGCTTATGAGGTGGCAATCAGAGTAGAGAATAGTCTAGTATAAGATGGAAATATTACACCTAAACCACTGATGCCTTTGTTTATAGAGATTAAACCACCTCCTATTTCTATTCCTCCTCTTTCTACCATTCCTCCTATGCTAACACTTGTTTCCATACCTACACCAAAGCAGGAAAAGGCTTTAACTAGTCAATCTAGTGACTCCCAAGAAGATAAGATCTTCTAAGAGCTTAAGAGTATGTTTTAATCTTTGGTGAATGAATTGGTGAATGTGAAAAGGAAATAATATTAGTTTAATAAAACTTATCAAGCTCCATATCAGCCTCAACAATATTATCAAGATAATAGGCCACCCTACAAAGGAAATTTTTAAGGACAAGGCTAAGGACAAGGGTGGCCTAACTATGATAGGCAAAATTATTATAATCCAAATGTTGTAAGTACCTCTAATACTTTAGTTCCTATTAATAACAACATTTATCAATAAGGTGAAAGTATTATGCCTTGGAATCAATCATTGAGTCAATCCATTGTCTAACACATTGAGTTCAATCAAGCTTTCAATGATCAATGGCAAAAGGGTTCTAGTTATGGATTTAATCAAGCACTTATAGCTTAGAACACAGAAGTACCTATGATGAAAAAACCAAAAATTACTCAAAAAATCCAAGGGATTAATGAATGAACAAAATATTTAGGTACTACAATGGTTAATTATGAGCAACAAGAGTGTTGTGTATCCAATTAGCAATCTAGTTCTAGCCAAACATACTTTCTAGTGGTAGGTAATATGAGGTCTAAAAGAAATAACATGGATAGTAAACAAGAAGTAGTCAAAGATTCTCATCATATTACTCCTTTATTATCAAATCCAAATGAATTTAATGATACTCCAAAGGTTATAATGGATCAAAAAAATCAAAACCAAGGGAATGCCTTTGTACCCCAAAACTCACAAATCCAAAACATAGTTATGGTTCCCAAAGCACAAGAAATATTTGGTTGTTTTCCCATCAATATTGTTGAACAAATGAAAAATTCTAATGTGAGTGTTCTAATGTGGGACATGCTTTTTATTCCTAGTCAGGTGGATATCCTTTAGGAAGGTTTGTCAAAGATCAATGTTTTTAAGAAGCCACCAAGAAAATAAAATGTGGTTCTCACCAATATAACTAAAGGGCCTAATGAAGGAAAATAAAATAAGATGGTTAAACCTCCTCCCTTCTACATTTATATAATCATTAGTGATTAATTGGTACATAGCTACATGGTAGATAGTGAAGCAAGCACTTCTATGATGCCAAAGTTAATACAAGATCAACTTGGTTTGAAGTATGATCCCCAATCTAAGGGAGATTTGTAGCTTGATGGACACTATACCAAAACTAGATGGTATTATCAAAGGTCTAAACTTGACCCTCCATGATTTTCCTAGTGTTTCATTGGCTCAAGATGTGTTGATTCTTGACATTTCTCCTCATTTGATATCTGTTTATCTAGAGACTTCACAACCAAACTTGGGGGTTATCTAGAAGCAGATTGGTCCTACATGGCTTTCAAGACAAGGTATGGGACCAAGGTGTCTATCAAAGCCTAGCCTATTTCTAAATTTCACATTGAGCCTTATGCACCAAGTATCTCAAACATCAATTGTACCATTCTAGCTGAAGATGACTACCTGGTTAGTCAAGAACTAGACACTCATCCTGAGGGGATACCTAGTATGTTATTGGATAAGTTATGGAGTGAGAATAATATACTTGACCCTTTGGAATGTGTTTAAGTAAAATACATGGGAGTTTATTTCTTGCATGAAGAGAATGAGTTCATGCCAACCCTCACTATACCATACGAAGATACTAGTGGTTTGTGTAAATTATTTTTTGATGGCTTAAGGAGAAAGCATGGAGTAGATGCAAGTGTGATGTCGATATCCCCACCCAATGATAAGTACTTTTCATATTATAAGTTTTAATTTTATTTCTCTTTTAATGCATCTTAGTATGATGGTCTTATCCATGACCTTCAATGGGATATTAAGAGGGGAATTAAGCAATTACAAGTTTATGGGGATAGTGATTTGATCATGCATCAGGTCAGAGGCAAAAACACCACAAATAATACCCCAATGAGATACTACAAACATAGAGTATGGGACATACTTGAATACTTTGAAGCCTTCAACATCTAAGTAGTGTTAAGAAACCAAAATTAGCATGTTGATAAGTTGTCAGTTATGGGAGCTTAGTTTAGCATCCCAAATGAACTAAAAAATTCCAAATTATAGCCACATGTAAAAGTGGTAGTAAGACCATCAATTCTAGATAATGAGACTCATTGGCAGGTCTTCGAGAGTGACAATCAAATTTATTATTTTTTCAACAGGGGATAGAGTTTTCCTCAATGAACTAAGGTAAATTTCAACATCAATATGAGAATCAAATTGTTAAGTTGAGGTGTAACAAACTTCCTAAAGGGTTGGTCTCCCCTGAACGTCTCTTATATTGGGAAGATCATATGAGGAAAGACAATGCAGTGATGTCAACTATGAAAGAGTCCTTATCTTCATAGATAAGCTTCTTAAGATTGGGAAGGTAAGTAATGAGGTAGAAAGGCATGCTTTCATTGAACTTTATAAATAATATGCAGACATCTTTTTTAAGGAAGATAATGATATGAGAGGATTTGATGTTATTGATGCCTCTATGTATACCATAGATGTCTTTAGTGTTTAAAGAACACTTATCATTTTAGAATTATGGGAATTTAGAGAATGAGTAGTTGGTTTTGACAACTTATGTTGCCTATGGTGAAATAGAGACAAATCAATTTTTAACTGTTGTAAAAAATTTATATTAATTAGTCATTGGGAGCCATCATGGACCAAATATTTGTAAAGTGTAAGTATCTATGCTAATACTAGTAAATTATGATCAAGTATTAAACTATAGACTAATCTAAATGAAAATTCACAATGAAGTCTAAACTAAAGTGACCTAGTTAAAAAAGAAGAAAAAGAGAAGGGTAAGGTAGAAAGAGAATAAGTGATTGTTGATCTTAACCTTAGACATTATGACAAAGTTCCAACTACAACCAAGTATGCATTTAACTAGTATATAGTGAAAAATAACATAATCTCAAATCTCACTACACACCAAGCAAACCTCCAAAGATGATATACAGGATTACAAGTAAGAACCAAATTTACTTTATAAATTTTCTACCACACTCAAATAACATTAGCACATTCTAATGTAGAGAAAATAAAATGAAGTAAATTCAAGATCATTCAATTAATCTAGCATAAGCACAAATTATCAACCCTGTAATCATAGATGCAATTAAGATATCATAAAAACTATTCAAATTTAAGACTTAAGACTAGAAATTAAGAGAAAATCCATGTAACAATTGACACAAACAAATTTAGATAATCCTTTCAAAATTCCTTGACTGTATTAACTACTCAAAGTATACAAATTTTGCTAAAAAATATCTCTCCTTTAAAACATGGTAGTACTACCTTTTATAAGAGGACAAGGTAGTATATTGGTCAGTTACAAGATACAAATGTACTAAAGATAAGGATAATTGTCCTATTTTTATAAATTACTAGAAAACACTTGTTTTTCCAATCTAAACTAACCTAGAGGAAACATACTAACAAATTATCATGTGCCTTTACAAAAGAATATTATATTTTCAAAATATTACAAAGTTTTTTAAAAATATAATATCATTCAACTACTTGGTTGGTGGGTCCTGATATTAAGAAATTTCTTGCTATTATTAGAGGATGTTCATAGCCTTTTTGTGTTACTCACTAACCATCTCTAAGTCCACAACGAGTTTCAAAAGACACTCTTCTTCTTTTTCATCAAGATCATTCAATTCCCTATCATTCATGATCATGGCCTCTTTAATGCTCTTAGCCTCCACTATTCTTTATCTCATATTAAATATCATGCCTAGGATCCTACTATTGTCTTCTCCAGACTAGCCTCAAATCTTATTTCTTGTTTCATATATCACCAAGGTGGCCCTATGTTTGAACTCATCATATTTTATGATGCCTAATATAGTGGGATATGTAGGGTCAGTTAGCATGGTTCCAAGGATTTTTTCAATTCTCTCTACAAGCTCCTCATCATCCTTCAAGAATCTCTATAGTTCTTAGGACCATGCACTTAAACCTTGGACCTTGTCAACAATAATTCCTAGAATTACACTCAAATTTCTTAAACTTATTGTTTTAAAACCAAGAATCTACCTTCTAACCTGAATGTTGATCAACCATATTATTTGAGTGCTTAAAGATTTACATGGGGTTATTAGAACCTTAGCCACTATATTCTATTGTGCCAATACACTTTGCCTTAGCTTTATTTCTTTTAAGGCCTCAAACATATCATAAAAGGATTCATCTAATAATTTGACCATTGCCTCATGCAATAATAAGACAATCTGTGCCTTCAAATCCTCATTTTCCTTATCTAGGTTATATATTATTTGTTTAATACCCTTGTTACTAGCTTTGACCTGATTTGAATGAGTCTTAGCTAGGATTTCAACATCTTGTTCATCAATGGGTAGTTCACTAGGATGTTGTCCCTCAACTAGAGTTGAGCTTGCAAATGACTCAACCTTTTGGAATGTGAACTCTTCAGTCCCCAACATGGCCTTTCTAGTTATTAATCTCTCTAATCTAGCTATCTCTAGATTGAATTGTATAATAGTAGTTGATTCAGTATACTTTAGAGGTTTAGGAGCCTCCATCTGGGCACTGCTTGATGTTCTTAATGAATCCATCTACTTGTTATTTGACCCTTTAATGGTCATTATTATTCTTTCTTCCTCCTCCATCATCAAATCCTTTATCCATGGATTGATATCATCATGTACATCAATGTTATTATTCCTAGTTAGGGCCCATGAGTGGTGATAGGTGGGTATTTTTTGCATTTTTTCATAGATGAACCAAGTAGGGATGATTGGTCCATGGATAGGGTACTCATCACTAAATAAGTTAACCTCACTCATGAGGTGAGTGAGATTCATCACTAATGGTCTTTGATCCCACTAGGACCATTGCCAATTCTATCTTTATCTTCCTCAATGGTGCCACTGGGATAAGATCCAAGGTAATTTTTTTCCTTTTTATTTCTTAACCTCCTCTACTTGGGATTGTGCTTCTTCAACTTGTGCTTCCTCCTCATTAGAGCCATATTCTTTAACAAGGACCTTTAGGGTATCCTCGACTATCTCATCAAGCTCTAGAGCAATCATGTCCAAGTATTCCATTGGAAATGTTGGTCTTTGGGGAGGGGCTGATGATGATGGACCCTCACCAAGTCTCTCTTCTATCTTATCTCTACCAGGATCTTGTGTAATCTATGATTGGGGTTGATTACCTTCCATTTTTGGTTGATCTTGAGGAAGACTTGAAGGTTTTAGGAGAAAATGGTATTATAGAGGTCCCATTTGCCATATGTCACTTGCTAGATTCTCATCATTGGTCAGTCTATGCTAAAGTCTAATGGTATGTCCCTTGAGACTTGCTAATATTACTTAAAAATTATTTACTTTGATATATGGTGTCATGGACATTGAGTTAGCACATATACACTACTTTGGGTAATTTCTTAGATTTAATGTGTGTGTAGATCATGCCATTTGGGTCCCACATCTTTAACTCATAAAGTTATAATTTGAAAGAGTCCCCATGCTTGGCCACATTATTCACCTGATCCCAATTCTATAGTATGGTTCTACTAATGGTCAAAGGAAATGGATGGATGAGACATTTCCTCTTATCTTTGCACACTCTATCCACACCATTAAGAAGTTGGTATGTAATATCTTAATCTGCTAGCTTGATGCAAATCTATAAGGTTGGATAAAAATACCTTCAATTATGATCACTGTACAATCTAGATACAACTAAATGTCTCCCATTAGCTCCACATATATTTTGATTAAAGGGCTTACCCTAGGCATAGGTATCCTTGTGATGGCTTCTACTAGGTTAGATAAACACAATCATAGATGAATTAGATCTTGTGCCTATATTTGAATATGTGGAGTTTTGAATGGTGGTGGGAGACTCTAAATCTACCCTCTAGTGACCAATTTTTGATATGAGGGATATGGGTGGAGGTTAGTAAGGCATCTAATAGATAAGACATCATGAAAAATTAGGTGTTAGTCTTCATATTTATGGTTTTGAATTATCTTTCTAGATATATGTTGATCATCTCCCCAATTGTAGGAGTGAGCCCTTTCTCTATAATTAAGTAAATGTAAAACACCCAACTCTTGTTGACATAAGAGGTTCAAGGGGATTTAGATATTCTATTAAATAGGGTCATAACTACCCTAATATCCTATCTAAAATTGGTCAACTGGGATATTACTAGTAGGGTCTCAGATCATATGGCTTCCTTAGAGAAATAATGGCCTAAGGATGGTATTTAGTTCATTCTTGTCAGTCCATTCCTTAATAGTGAGAAAGGTTTTGGAAGATTATAATAACTCTCAATAGCCAATGGGGAAATGAATGTACTTATTTTAAAGGTCCTTTCATGAATAATCCAACCCTGCTCAAGCCTGCAATCATTGAAAATGGGATCAAGGCTATTGATATAGTGGATTACCTCTGGTTTGGTGGCCACATGGTGGAGGCTGGCCATCTAGACTGCAACTAGGTTGTAGTACCCTTTGGTCATGGTGGTAATAGTTTACTCTTCCTTAGTGATGGCTTGAATCTCTTCAATGGTTGAAAAGAGCTTAGACCTAATCCTATTATCTATGTTTAATTCTATAATGTCTAGGTTTATTTCCTTGAAGATCCTCCTTTCATTATGTGTAGACAAATACAACTTTGTCTCATCCTTGTATTGTTACCTTCAAGCTATCATGGCTTTCAAAATTTGTAAATTACTTACAATTATGTTTTAAATGGTCTTTGGGTTAATTATTTTGATGCTTGAATTGTAATTAGACACTTTTTTAGCTTAATTATGATCAATCTAAGCTCAAATTAGGGATTTTAAGCAAGTTTGGGGCTCTCCTGAAGATTTAATGGTAATGGATTGCTTTTAATTTGTATCATACATGTTTTAGATTTGATTTTAATGTTTATCTTTATACATTTTCATTATCAAACACATAAGTTCTTTATTTTTTCTATTTTGTGCTTGTGTGGCACTTATTTGACATTTATCTATCACTTTTCACAATATTTTTCATAAATGCCTTTGAGTACTAGCTATTAACATTTAAAAATGCCTTTTACTTCACATCATTCAATCAAGATCCAAGGATTAGTGTGGGCCATTGATCATGATCTGGGCCCTTGTATGTCATTGGGCACCTTTGTGTCAAGCTCTATGGTTGTGCTACTTGGCACCTCCATGGGATTTTTGAGCTCTGTTGAAAATTTGTTGACAATTTCACATCATTGGATCATCACCAATGATGAAGTATAGAACATCAAATCCTACAAGATGCACAAGCTTTAATCAGTGCATATCTATATAAAAGACTTAGGTTAAATTACTTTTATCTAAGTCTATTTCATATTAATAAACATGAAAAGACTTATGTTAAAGCATTTTATGCTAAGTTTTTTGAAAAATAATATCAAATGACCCCTTTGAATGACATAAAATATGCCCCCTTTTATCTAGACAAAAGGTTAGAAGAGCTTCAATTTTATGGTCACACATGTAAACACCTAAATTTGGCCACCAATGGCTTCATATCCAATTTTAGATCAATTCTTACCAATCATTGAATACATAACCCAAGAATTTATATTAGTCTCAAATTTGTCTTCATAACCTTGCATTAAATCAAATTAACCTATTAAATAAATTAAAAAAGGTAAATACACACATTGAATTAATCAAAATTAAAAAAATGACCAAATTCCTAAAAAGAATTAATTAACTTGCACACCCTAATCAAAATCATTTAGCAAGGTAAATCAATTTTAAATCTTAATTGAGTTCACCCATGAGCTAATAAATCAATTACTAAAAAGGAAATTCAAGAGCATCTTACCTTTGTGAGTTGTCACTTTTGGAAAATATCTAAAATAATATCCTAGGAATATGCTAAAGTCAACCAAAGTTAATAAACTCAATTACAGTTTTGATTTGTCACTTTTGAAAAATATCTAAAAGAATATTCTAGGAATATGCCAAACTCAACCAAGCTTAATAAGTTTAATCATGGTCGGATTTAACCCATTCCAAGGGATTTGAAGGCCTATAAAAGAAAGCCTATATATCTTAATTAGAGAGCTCAATCAAATTAGAATTGTAATGTTGAAATTGAGCCAAGCCATCAATCAAGCCAAGAATTCAATAATGGTGCATAGAGGAGATGATGTTAGTAATATGTTATTGATGAAGACTTCTTATGCATAAACGAAGCAAGACAAACTAAGAAATAATTTAAAACTCTCAATGAAGGTAAAGATTATTTTTCTTTTCATTTTAATTGGGTTTTCAATTGTTGTTTGTTCATTAAGATCCCCTTAAGATCTAGGATTAGAGATGCTAGTATGTTAGTGTGTTGATTTCATGGTTTTATGGAATAAAACTTGATATAACCTCCTCTCTTTATCAAATTATTTGATCAGAAATGTCATGCTTGGTGGGACTATCTACACAATTGCACAACCCATGAATTTATTTGTATTCATAGTTTTAATTCTTTTTTATGTTGTTTTTGCTTTGCTAGAGTAAAAATGACCCATAAAGAATTAATAACTTTTTATTTACTCAATATTTTTTTTTAAATTTTTTATTATTATAAATAAATATTTTATTGATATTTTTTGAAAATTTTAAAAAAATATATTTATATTTTAGAAGTTATAACTCTTTTAATGACTATCACTTTTTTTTAAATTTTTTTTTTGGTAAAATAGTTAGTACATAGCTAATAATTTTTTTAATTCACTAGTTTGACCTAATGTTTTTTATATAGGTACATATTTAACTTATAAATAGCTTCCAAAAATTTCATGGTAAATGGATGTATATTTTAAAAGTTATGGCTAAATTATTGACTTCATGGTTTTACGATTTTTGTGTTCAGTTTTCTTATTTTTTACCTTCTAACTTGTTTGCATGTTTCATAGGCTTATTTTATTTTATTTTAGTTTTTTATTTATATTTTTTTCTAAACTTTACCTAACATAACATGTTTTAATTTTTTTTTTTTTTTTTGGTTTTGCATTCGGGTCGATAGATTTAACCCTTCAAAGTTGCTTGTCTCATTTGATAAATAAGCTTCAAGGCTAAATGAAGTTCTGACCATTTCTTTACAGGACCTATTTCAAGAAAACCATTTCAATCTAAATTAATCTTTTCACACTTTATTTGGATGTATAAAAAAAACTAGAAATCCTTCATTTTGGTGTTTAAATAAAATTTTTAGGGTGTTTAATTGGTTAAGTTTTTGTGGTTTATTTCAAATTTCACAACTTAAAGCCAAGGGGATAAAGAACACCACTATAAAATTGAGTACACTTCAAAGTTTTTTTCAATTTGTTTTCACTATTTTTTTATTCTAATATTTTTTTAGTAAATAAAGATTTGTGCGTGTATGCCCTCCCATTTGTCCCCTTTAGGGAACTTTTGGGATCAAAAGTGCCAACTTATTTTTCGGTAGTTTGTAATTATTTTCATTTTCACTTCTTAATTTTAAGGGGTTATTAACAAATATAATAAAACACTTTTAATTTGGTGCAATGGAATTAACTTCACTTCAATTATTTGCAAACTTGCTTGTTGATTATGTGTTTTTATGAAAAGAGCCGTGTGTGTATGCTCTTCAATCTATCCCCTTTAGGGAAATTTTTGGATAAAAAATTTCATCTCATCACACTTTGAGCCTAGTCCAAGGCATGGAAATAATGTCATTTAAGGCCATCCCCAAAATCCTGCAATAATATTGGGTCATCTTGAGGTGACCATAAACTTTTTCCATTGTGTCATTTATTTCATGCATCTTGGCTTGTGAGTGGGAATTCATTACCTCCCATGAGTTATTTAGGGAAGATTTGACCTAGGGTTTTATCTCCCAGCATCAACTTCATCACCCCCACTAGGATCAGAGTTTGAGTAGTTAAACCACCTTTTAGTGTTGGGGTTAAGCACCAAGATGTATATGTACATTGGATATCACACTACATTAAGCAAATTATAGACATAATGGTTGTAAAAAGGGAAAGAAATTTTTGAAATAAGCTAAGTACTATAGATACCCAATTAAAGTGTGGTTATTTTGCATCATTTGGCATGAAATTCATTATGCAATTCATCCATCTAGAACATTCAAAAAAGAATTAGTTTAATCAACCCCACATTACCATACCCTTTCTAGGATTTGGAAGATTATACTTAGTATATCTTGGTCATTTTTACTAGGTGTGTTAGACTAAAACTTGTATTGTTCAAACCATGTCATTTGATGATTCATGAGTCTACATCACTCCATTGTTTGAGAAGGCATTATGCCATCTGTATGACACTTTGATTTAACTTAACAAACATTCAATTTTTGTTTCAAAACATTGGTAGTAGAACTTGATTGAGGAGGGCACCATCATGCTTCCTAAATCATTTCAAAATCTTGTGCCTTTGAAATCTTGAAATATAAACCATTTATCACATCATCTTTTGGGAGTGCTAACATTGTTAGGCTATCCATTTTATTTCAAATTACTTGTCTTATTTCATCTTGCATCTTCATTATTATTTGTTTACAACCAATCACTTGAGCCTTGTTGAATCTTGGATTAGCCTGGTCATGCCGTTCAATTATTTCTAGCTCTTTGACATCAAATTTAAAGTTTATCCCTAGTTGAGTCCTTGATTAACTATTAAATGTTTAAATTCAAATATTGGTTGATTTTAGTTTAGACCTCAATTCATGGGGTTGATACCTAGATCTTCCTCTTTTGGATTATTTAACTTGGGTTTATTAATCACTCAAATTTGGAAAATTATATTTTTTTATGCTTTTATTTTGGTCAAATCAGTTTATCTTCAAACATCTCTTGTTTATCATCCTATACCAATGAGATCATGTTTTATTCCTAGAGTCATGTACCTTATTTATGTTAAACTATTCTAGGTTTGTTAGATTAATCAATCATCCTTTTTAAGTCAAGCTTTTTCCATCATTTGTCCATTAATCCTCACATATCTTGTTTGAGCGTTTCTTTTGACTCCACATTTGGATAAAAGACCTAGTAACTTTTCCATTTAGTAACTTAGGCCTACTTGGAACACATTTCAATATTAGAGTTTGGTATTTTTATTCTTAGGTCATTTTTCATGACCTTTTCATGTATTAGACACTTAGAATTTATCATTTGATGATACACTATTTTTATCAAGTCTTTGCATAATTTTTTTGGAGATTTAGCTCTAGCTTTGACTAGGATAGATCACATTTAAACCCTTTGTCTTTCCAAAATTCATAGCTTTTCTAGAGTTTATATAACCTTAATACCTTCTCTTGTTGTGAAATATTTGTCATTTAATTTTAACATGGCTTATTATACATGTAGTGGAACTATGTACAGTTCTGGATATGTAAATACTTTCACACAAGGGGATTTTATGGAAAACCCTACTAAAAATAATGTCATTTGGGAAATATATTCTTATCCACCCCAAAACATTCAACTAGGGGGACAAAGTCAATATCCTTTGGCCAGCTATTTAGTTAGTACACCTCCATATATAGATTAAGATCAAGAGATAATGGCCTAATACTTATTTGGCATACCATTAGTTGTATAAAGTACTTAACAAAAAATTTATCACATTATAATGCCATCAATGTATGATCCCAATTGAACCATAGTGGTAAGGTATGAAAACTTAAAAAATCTAGAAAAAGAGCCTTCCAACATGTTTTAAAATTAGATAAATGGGCATTTCTCTTCTAGTGATCCTAATACCATTGTATTAATACTTTATAAAAAACACCATGTGATTATCACATAAAGAGGTCCTATGGATGATCACTTCAATCAAATTCATCAAGCATACCAGACATATCTCAATTTAGTGCATAACTTCACTAATATGGCCTTTTTAAATTTACCTCTTATTAATCTAGCTCCTTGAATAGAAGTTTTAACAGAGTTGATAGGTCAAGATAATTAAGGTTTAGACCCATTTATGAAAAGCACTTCAATAGAAACCATGTTCAATACACTGATTATAGAGTAAATATCTTTGGTTTCTATGTATGATACTGAGTAAAACATAAGAGATAATGTGCAAACAACATTCAATTTAAACCAAAATGGTGTTGACACATAAATAATCAATCAACAACAAAATGTACCTTTAACTAGTACCATTAATGGTTTTCAAAGTCAAGGAGTAGGAACTTATACATTTTAACCTCAACCAACCACTTCTTCTAGTGCATAACCAATAAGATTGAGTAGCTAGCCAACAAGCATTGTCATACCACAATAAAATGTGTCAAATCCTACTCCTCCCCAAAATGTGATGATTAATATTCCATAATAATAGTCACAATCAAGTATCCCAATGCAATAGAGGCTAAACACATTGCCACCTCAATAGAGGGAAATCAATGTTCCATCTCACCAAGTAGTAATGAACATACCTCTTCCTTCATAGGCTAATATACCAATTCAAAATCAAATAATGTCAAATAAACAATTTATTCATATTGGTCAATGATAGGTACCGAATCTATAACATGCATCCACTTTTCAATATGTATTCACAAAATAAAGTTGTTCTAATGTTCCCCAAGTACCTTTTAGATAACAATAGCCTTTTGTGTAGAATTTACCATAGGTTCAGAGATAGGGCCTTAGCTCACAAGTTCCCACTCAACAACAGGGTTTGAATAGTTAATAACAAGTCCCTATTTAACCACAATAGGCATAGTATGATTATATCAATCCATCCTATCCCCAATATCCACAAAATTAGTCATACATATCCAACCCCAACAAGAATGTTGCACGACCACATATACAATTTCAATAATTTCACCCTAATACATACATGTTCATCCCTAGAACATTTCATATCCAATCTAACCTACTCCAAAAAATCCCTCCATCATATCCCAGTCTAAGTCATCCACTTGTGAATACCCAACCATCAACCCAGGCTAATATTCCAACAAGTTTATTTGAGCAAGAATTACAACAAATGCAGGATGCAATTTCCACCATTCAAGTTAGGAAACAAGTTGAAAATTTCAAATTGGATGATGTGTGTTCATATCCTTTTAACATGGAGTACTTATAGATTCCATTCCCTCTAGGATATAAGCCACCCAAGTTTGACAAATACAATGGGAAAAGTGATCCCAAAACACATCCAACAAATTTCTTTATTATATGTCATCTAGTGGCATATAGTAACATCTATCTATTGTTTCCAAGGAGTTTAGCTAGATACACCTTGGAATGGTTTTAAAACTACCAAATAACTCAATTTTTGACTTTGATGATCTATTAGATAAGTTTGTGCAACACTTCTCATACAATCTCGAGCATGAGATTTCATTGGTCAACTTAATGCAAGCAAAAAAAAACCAAATGAAATCTTTGCAAGTTATCTATAATGATGGAGAGCTCTTGCCAACCAATTTACCCATAGTCTATTAGACATGCAACTAGTAGTTCTATTTACCAAAAATCTACATGGTGAAATATCCTACTATTTAGAGTTGTAATGTGCACATACATTCAAAGAGATCATCGATAAAGGTTTAGTGATCAAAAGAACCCTTACTAACAAAGGGATCATAAAACTAAACTCCACCAATTAGAATAATGGCCAAAACCAAAATCAGACCAATAATTAGCATCAAAATCCAAACCAAGTGCCAGCATCACAACCAACATAGGATAATAATAATGATAGGCCAAAATAATTTAACCACAATAATAATGTTTTTAGAAATGGAGTAATAGATTCACACCATGTTTAAATGGTGTAAACACCATCTACTCAACCAACACCACTTTTTCATCTTACTCTAACCCAACAACCTATTTAACAACCACAACATGCATAACAAGCATAACTTAATCTAGTGCAACAAATGCAATAATTATAGTAGCCTTTGACTTTACAAAACCCACCTAGTTGTCATCCTTTTACCAACCTTAGAGATCCCATCAAATTAATCTTTCAAAATATCATAACAGCTAACCTAATTAGATACCCCATTCTAAAATAACAATATCATGAAGGTATAAACATGTCAGACTCATACAAGCCATAACATTTCTATGAGTTTTATAGGGTTCAAGGTCATAATTTGTAATGTTATGTGCAAATCAAACATGTCATCCAAAATATGTTAGATAATGGTGAGATCACATTGGATAATAGAACTTCCACATCTAATCAAAACCTCAACATCTATCAGAACCCATTTCCTCAACATAATAATCAATCAATGTAACAATGATAACAACATCAACAATAAAGGATAAGTCAGTAGAACCAATAAATCTAAAATAATGGACAAAACTAAGGTCAAAATAGTGGACACAACCAACAAACCTACCATGCCATTGCACATGACTATAACTTAGTTGTAGGTCATATCTTATGAGGTAGTGTTAATACTATTTCCATCAATCCTAGACCAAATTTCAACCAGACAAGACCATTGCTAGTCATACCAAACCAATTCAATCATTCTGGTAATCCTTCTTTGACTTAGGACTACAAACAGGTAAACCAATAAGCAAATATTCCCATGTTAGGACCTTATAATGATAACTCACCATTTACCCATGATCACACTTGAGTGCATCAATGACCAAGACTTATCTTATTTGGGCCCCCTCCACCAACATTGGTTAGCAATAATAGTCCTATATCTAATCCCAATTACACAATCATAACTCAATGATATAAAATTACCATACCAAGCCCATAACCACCTACTACTTCACCCATCATTTAACCCACTATTTAGGCTTAGAATAAGCCATTTAACATTATTTAAGAAAATACATTTGATATAGTGGAACAATTACAAAAAACACCAGCACAAATATCCTTTTTAGATTTGTTGTGAACTTCAACAATCCACAAGTAAATATTGAATGAATACCTTAGCTGATCCACTATTCTAAATGACATATCCCTTGACCAATTTCAAGCATTGGTTGGACATCTAGCTCCAACCCAACAAGTCACATTCAACCAAAGTGATATGTCCCCTCTTGGCCCACTACATAGAAATCCATTATATATTGACGTATATATAATGTGACACAAAGTCAAACATCTCATTATAGATAATGGATCAGGTCTAAACATAGTGTCTCTAAAGATCATCAAGCTTATTGGGTACACAATGATGGATCTCTAAGTAGAAATAATCACCATCAAAGTATATGATAAGCAAGAGTGTGAATCACAGGGCACCATTAGTTTACCAGTTATCATTGGGCCCTTAACTCATGACACCCTTTTCCATGTGTTGGATCTTGATTTGTCATATGATATGCTTCTAGGTAGGCCTTGGTTACATGAGATCCATGTAGTTCCATCAGCATTGCACCAATGTATTAAGTTCTCCCATTCATGGATGGAGGTTAACATTCTAGGAGATTTGCATCCATATGAGCATTGTAAACATCTATAGGCTAAGTTTCAAATTAAAACTACAATTTTAGCATGAATCCATCTAATAAGTAGGATAAGGGGAAGGAAATAATCCTTGAATTACCTAAGGACAACTACATTGATCCTAATACCCTTGATTCTCTCAGTCACATTCTACCTCTTGAAGTATCCAATCAGTTTGACATCTTGACTAATGGACCAAGATATTACATGAATCATGATACATTTTATATCACAAATATTCCTTCGAACCCAAAAGCCTTTGGAAGACCAAATCTATGCCACACATGCACTAGTAAAGAAAGGGCAAAGGCCACATTCATAATCTAAGACCAGTCATTTTCATACCAATTTCTAGCCTAAAATAAGACCCTCTCAAAGGAAATGAGTCATGGTTGTATAATTATAATTTGGCTAATTTTTACAATAACCCCAAGTATCCCATTCCTAATATTATCATGGAAAATCAAGATTATGAAGGAAGGGGCATCAAGCCAAATCTATAGGGAATATTGGAACCTATTTCTATGACAAAGTACAAAGGACCCTATGGACTTAGATTTAAACTACCTAGGGGTGACCACATATACCTTACTCATGTTCCATCACCATCAATTAGTGATGTAGATAGTGAAGTAGAGTCTGATCATAGCTTATTCAATGACATAGCCCAGACCAACCTATTTGATAATCACACCATTTGTACCCTTCACCTAATCACTTGTAATAATCCCCTATCATTATATTATCCTAAACTAATAGATTGGGACCAACAAGAGACACACATACCAGTTGATGAGTTTCAAAATGATGAAGCATTATGTGATTTTTTAGGCCTTAGGGATAATATTCTGTTGGGAGATCATAAATCAAGATTCTCAATGAAATTGGATCTTGAAGCCTATTTTTGAGAATGGCTAAACACCCTTAGCCAAAATCAAATAAATAGAAAATTAAGGTATCAAAGTGATAAACTATTTGAGGCACTTTTTGACTAAGGAAATAGTAAAGATAAAGGCCAGTCCAGTAGTAAAAACATATTTTAGGCACCACTAGATGGGGGTGTTCAACCTTATTCATGTATATACTAGGAGACCACCAATGAAAAACTTGTATATAAGTCCAAATTTAGTATTGAAGAGCATCAAGATTTTGAGAAAATCATGCAAGAAACTAAAAATGATGAAGTTTACCATGGATCTAAGCTCAACCCTAAAGAGCAATAGGATTTTGATCCAATAATTCAAGAGGATGCTAATAACAGACATGATAATGGGTTTGAATTCAATATTGAAAGGCATGAAGCCTTTGATAAAGTTATATAATAATTTTTTATTGTCTTTGTCACATGGACTGATCTCCTATTAGGAGATTTTGATTCCTCATGTCTTGGAGAGCTTGTCAAAGAACTAGTCTTAACAGAGGACTCTAATGTTACCAATCAATTCAAATCGTTACCAACTATCCTTGATGATGGCTCCACTCTTCTAGTCAAATATATAATAGAGGTTAACATCAGGTCCCTAGATGACCCAAAGTGGATCAATCTAGGTGCATCCCTTACTTAGAAAGAGCGTGAAGTCTTCATAGCCCTACTAAGAGAGTTTGTACATATATTTATTTAGGCATATTTTGACATGCTTATTTTGGACCCCACCTTGGTTCTATACCACCTTATGGTCAATCCTAATGCCAAACCAATAAAATAAAAGTTGTGAAATATGCATCCTCACATTGTTGTATTAGTGAAGAAAGAGTTGAAGAAACTCCTAGAAGTAGGATGTATTAGACCAATTGACTACTCTAAATGGATTTCCAATGTAGTATCTATCAGCAAGAAACTTGAGGGAATTAGAATCTATACTAATTTCCATGACATTATAAAATCATCCCCTAAGGATGACTTTCCACTAACTAACATTAACATGATATTCAAGTCCATAGTAGGTTATGAAATGATTTCACTAATGGATGGTTTCTCAAGTTACAATCAAAGCAAAATAACACAAGAAGACCAACACAAAATAGCATTCACCACTTCATGGGGAAATTTTTTATATTAGGTAATGTCATTTGTCCTTAAAAACATAGGGGCCACTTATCAAAGAGCTAAGACAATCATATTTCATTATATGATGCATGACACTGTCGAAGACTATGTCGATGATATACTAGGCAAATCCAAAACCAGGGCTGACCATCTAGCAACATTAAGAAGTATATTTGAGTGACTATAAGAATATAAAGTCAAGATCAACCCTAAGAAGTGTGTGTTTGTAATTACATTAGGAAAATTATTAGGCTTCATCATGTCTTGTAGGGGCATTAAAGTCAATCTAACTAAAGTAAGAGCCATAATAAAGATGCTTCCACCAACCAATCTGAAACAACTCCATAGCTTGTAGGGAAAGATCTAGTCCATTTGATGCCTCATATCTTAATTATTAGATAAGTGCCATCCATTTACACACATACTAAAGAAAGGTGTCATATTTCATTGGGATAATGATTATCAAAAGGCTTTTTAGTAGCTAAAGGACTATCTTGCGATTCCCCCAGTTATATTACCTCTGACTCTAGGGAAACCATTCTTGTTATATCTTTCTAATACTGATAATTTTTTGGGGGCACTTATATATTAACATAATGACAAGGGAAAAGAGAATGTAGTTTACTATCTAAGTCATACATTGGTTACGTATGAGCACAACTATACACCCATCAAAAAATCTTGTCTTTTTATAGTCTTTACAACTCAAAAACTATGCCACTACATGTTGAACAATAAAACCATGGTTATTTCCAAAGTAGATCTGCTAAAGTATCTACTATCAAAAATATATTTGCCAAGCCGTATGGTTAAATTGATCATGCTACTTAATGATTTTGAGATAGAGTATGTAAACCAAAAAGTAATTAAGGGGAAAGTTCTCACAAATCAACTTGCTAAAGCACCTATTAAAGACATAGAGCCATTAACATTTCAATTTCATGATGACTTCATCATGACCATCATTCAAACACCTATTAAGGAGTAGTCTTGGAAGCTATATTTTGATGGATCATTCATTGCACATAGATGAGGGGTAGGCCTTTTATTCATAATTCATCAAGGGGATCTAATCCCCAAGTCATTTAGAATTAACTTTCCTTGTAGCAATAACATGGTCGAATATGAAGCACTTGTCACAGGGCTTCAATAGGTAGTACAATGGAACACATGTCATTTATTAGTTTATGGTGATTCTTAGCTAATCATCAATTAGGTTACAGACCACTTCCAAACTAAAAATGACAAGTTGGTTCCATACAAGGTAATGGTTGACACTCTCAAACACCAAATCACTAACATTCAATTTGAGCATATACCAATAGTGAGTAACAAAATAATAGATGCCATGACTACCATTGGATCATTAATTCATCATGTAGACATAGATAATGATTATTAGTTTATTGTATAAAAAATAACAACACCAGTTCATAAACATTTAACTATTTTAATGATATGTGATATTGTTGGTGCCAACTCTAATTGGTACTCAAACCTATATTCCTATTTACATGAACAAATTCTCCCACCAGAACTATCCTAGAAACAAACCAAAGCTTTCATCCATAATTCCCAATGTTATACCCTACTTAGACCAACCCTATACCATCGTAGTTTTGATGGAACTCTACTTCATTTTTTACCTTCAGTAGAATCTGTAATAACATTATAAGAAGTTCATGAAGGAGTATGTGGAGCCCACACTAGTGGATCAGTCCTATTTAAAAATCTCTTATGTACTAGTTACTATTGGCTGATAATGGATGTAGATGGAGATGCATATGTCAATAAATGTGACAAGTTTCAATAGCATGCTAATTTGATTCATGCACCCACTAAGACCTTAAAACCAATGCTAAAACCATGGCCATTTGCTACATGGTGCCTTGACCTCAATGGGAAGATAAATCCCACCTTAATAAATAGCCATAAACACATTCTCACCACCATTGAATATTTCACGAAGTGGGTCAAAGTTATAAAGCAAATTTCCAAATTAATCTTTAACCATCTCATCTATTTCTATGGTATCCCTTCTAACATTATATCTGATAATGGAGGATAATTTAAGAACATGGATGTCAACAAGTTATGTTTAAAATACAAGATCACACAACACTTTTCAATATCATATTACCCTTAAGGTAATGGTCAAGCCAAAGCATCAAACAAAACCATTATCAACATTCTCAAAAAGATTGTCAATGACGTTGGTCATGATTGGCACCTTCAAATTTTTTTTACCTTTTGGGCATACCATACCAATCATCACACACCCATAGGAGCCACTCTATACTCACTTATTTATGGCACTGAAGTCATACTTCTCATTAAGGTCGAGTTGTCTTTATTACGCATCTCTTTCAAGCATGTTCTTGATGATAATGACTATCAAGTATCTCACTTGAAATAGGTATATTTACTTGATGAGAAGTGTATAAATGTTGTGAAAAATTTACAGGCCTATTAGAATCAACTTTGAGGTCAATACAATCAGCATGTAAAACATCAAACATTTAAACTTGGTGATCATGTCCTAAAGGAGAACCAAAAGAATACCAAAGTTGAAAAGAAACATAAAGGGAAGTTCAAACCCAATTAGGTGGGTCCTTTCATCATCACTATAGACTATGAAACTAGAGCATATAGGCTCACCACACCTGATGGAAATGAACTTGATGAGTTGATGAACATTATTCACCTCAAGCAGTACTATGCTTGAGTAACTGAATGTATCCTCTATAAGGACCATTTCAAGTTGTATCTTATTATCACTATTCTTCTTTATACCATTATCAAACTATTTTTTATACCATCCTCTCATTTTGACATTCTAACAAGACCACACAACCATTCCATTCCTACTTGACCAAACATGTTTTGAATCCTATGAACCTAGCCAATTTGACCTTAGTTTATCCATTGGTTTCATATTTTAAGCATATAAAATTAGACCAATTTCAGCAATTATATCAAGCATTTCAGATAGAGGTAGTATTTTGGAGTAGTATGATAGACTAATTGGTAATTTCATCCTTCATTTCTTATTCCCTTCTTATCAAGTTTTTCTATGTGAGCCTGATTATATCACTTACTAGGTCAAATCCATGTTCATCAATCTTGATACTAATTATATCACTTGCTAGGACAAATTGGTATCATTGATCTATTAGTTATATCATATTTATATCTACCTATGGGCAAACTAGGGATGACATTTATTTATTTTGCCTTGACATATCACCTAGCCATTCTTATGCCATATTATGCCATCATAACAACTATGCCTATTTTATTTGAATTAGCTACTACACTAGTCACATTCCTTTGCTTTGAGGTGAAATACTATAAACTAAAACCATTTTAGAACTATGTGGGTGACATTTGATTCATGTTGAGGTTAACTCAGTTCCCTTTTAGCCATGTTCTCACCATTTTGCGAGCATCATTTCAAGTTATAATGCTCTCACCATTTTTTGAGCATCATTTCAAGTTATAACACTCTCACCATTTTGTGAGCAACTTCAACCATGCACTTTCCATTTTGAGAGCATCATTTCAAGTTATAACACTCTCATCATTTTATGATCTTGGACCATTTTAGTGTATTTTCATTCTCTATTGAGTTGCGATGCTTTGAAAATTCTAAAATCATTTAAATTTTTTTTAGAAAAACCAAAAACATTGACCACTTCTTTGCCTTAAGGATTATAGGAACCCTCACTAACTCACAAATATACCACTTGTTCCTTAGTTTCCCTATTCTTTTTGTCTTTTTATCCTACACTATCCCCATTTTAAAAATCCATCCCTATTATTATATCACATCCATCATATCTTCTATCAATCATCATTTTCTTCCTATTTCTTAGGAGAACTAAATTTGGCCTAAAGTTTTATTAGATTGTCATATCCATCAAGCTACATAGGCAACATCCACTTGCCTAGCGTATATAGAGACAACACAGCCACCCCCTTCCTTTTCTTCTATTCCTCCATCTTATTTGTTTATTCAATTGTCACTGAGTTTCTAGGGGTAATGTTTGTCATGTTATTTATACTAACATAGGGACTAACACTTGTTTGTTTCTTTTTTTGTTTTGTTTGTTTCTTTTTTTGTCTATTTTGTTTATGTCCCTATTTGTTTGCTTTCACCACTGTGGTCGTGATTTAGTATATGTGTGGTCATTGGGTGATTCCTTGCACATTATTCTTTAATTTATCCATATTCAAACATCTACATTTTCATCATGTTTTTTTTTTATCATTGGTGTAATTATTTTCCATTGAGTATCATATATCAGGAGTTATCCTTATGCATATTTTGGCCAAGCCCCCATGGTTTTCTATTATGAGGCCTACCATCAAATTCTACAATAAAAATAAGATTTGAGAGGTATATAACATCAATGTAACATCACCATCTCTTGATAATGACATCAGCAACAATCCTAATCTAATACCTAATCATATCCCAAATAGAGTAATTTAGTAACAAAAATAATTTTAACCTTTGCTAGTTTAGATGAGCATCTCCCTACTATCAAGTTGTCCTAATTCATATTTATCTTATTTATCAACTTATCAATCATCAACCATGAATCATGTTTTCATTTTCATAATCAAGGTATAATGCATCATCACTATACATCATCCCACATGCATTCTCAATGATTATATCACCTACTAGGGAAAATCATTCTGTTATCACCAATTTTACTTTCTTGTTTGTTTGTCCTAATTGGGTTAGTTCCATATTTTCAATGATTATATCACCTACTAGGGCAAAGAATTATGTTATCATACCATATTTCCACAATCAAGGTAAAATACTTATTATCACCTTTGGGAAAACCATTGTACACCATCCCACTTATATTTCTCAATGATTCTGCCCAACTTTAGGTAAATCATTATGTTGTCACCCTATCATCTTCATTTATTTGGTCCCCTCATTTTGTTTCTTTATTTTGAGGGACCATTTGTCGACCCACTTTCGAACCACTCCCTCAAGGGGGAAGCTATAGTTCAATCATTACCATTGTAGTACATAAGACCTAGGTCATCGAATTTGAAAAGGAGAAACATTTTTAAGTTAAGGCCCAGGATGAAATAAGACTTAGGCTAAAGTATTAAGACTAAGGTCTTGTTCATGTTAATAAACATGAATGTGGCCTTAGCATTAAGGCTTTAGGCTAAATAGATAATAAAGGGACCATGCTTAGTAAAATAAAAGGACCCTACCAATATGAAAGTTAGACTTGAGTAGATAGAAACTTAGGCTAAATATTTAAGACTAAGGTCTCATTTGCATTGATAAATGTGAATGGGTCCTTAGGGTTAAAATTTTAGGTTAATTTTTTTAGCAAAGGGGACCATGAACTTAAAAAGAACCTGCTATCATAAAATTGGACCATATTAGAAATATGAGGAATGAAAGGGGAAACTAAAGGGGGATAAGCACAATTTTTATGTTAAGGCTTGGTCATGTTAAAATACCATGTTATAAATATGAGGAATAAAAGGGGAAAATAAAGGGGGATAAGCATAATTTTTAGGCTAAGGTTTGGTCATGTTAAAAAACATGACCAAGCCTTAACATAAAAATTGTGCTTTAGTCCAAAAATAAATTTAAAATATTCTTTCCAAATGCAAATTTGAACCAAGGGTTTATGTTAGGGTTTTCTAAACATGATCCATCAACAAGCACTCCATGAAACTTACAACTATAAGACATGAAGACCAATTATAACAACATTAGGCAAGTTCAAAGCAAAACCATAAATTGGTAAGCCTACTTATATCAAAGTGGATGATATTCAAATTCTAATAATTTTTAAAACATGTCATGTTTTTAGGGTTAAGGTTTAAAGTATCTCTATTGTCCCAATTTTTAAAAATGGGGGTATGTTGACATCAACAAATCCTAAGCTAGCCCAATACACTAAAGAATTAGAGGCCAATTCAAAACCTATTAAAAATAAGAAAAGGCATATAAATCTAAAATTTTAAGAGATAATGAGGAAATAATTGACTAAATTAATTAAGTCTAATATCATTTTTCCCATGAAGCTCTCCTTGTGGGTAGCCAACCTGGTACCTATGAGAAAGAAGAATGGTGAGATCCAGTTGTGTGTTAACTTTAGAGACTTGAACATGGTCTATTTAAAATATAATTACCCCTTACCATCCATGAAGAAACTATTTCAAATGGTTGCTAGTTTAGAATGCTTCTCTCTTTTGGATGGGTACTCAGGATACAACTAGGTGTTGATAAGAGAAAAGGACCAAGACAAAACTTCCTTCACCATAAAGTGGGGAATAAATGCTTGATAGAAAATGCATTTTGTCCTCTCAAATTTTAGGGACACTTTTCAAATATCTATGGAAATGGATTTCCAAGGCTTTCTAAATCAGATGGTGCTTTTTTGTTTGGATGACATAACAATTTTCTCCAAGAATGCCAATGAGCACTTGGATCACCTGATATTGATCTTTGAATGGTGTATAGAATAATGGATCTCATTCAATCCCAATAAATATGTGATTTTTTTCCATGAGGGAAAAATATTGGGACATATTATCTCAAAATAGTTATTTTCTATTGATCTTGATAGAATAAGTGTTATCTTGGTATTATCATTAAACAAGCATAAGAAGGGACTTTAGAGTTTCCTTAGGAAGATAAACCTTTTGAGGAGTTTTATACCTAGTTTTATAAGCTTAGTCAAATCTATTACTGCTATGTTGAAGAAGAATCAAGTGTTTACTTACTCAAATGAAGGTAAATTAGGATTTAAGGATATCAAGCAAGCCATTGCCCAAGCACCTACACTCATGCATCCTGATTTTTCAAGGGATTTCATATTGTATGCCTTTGTAAATATTAAAAAAATATTAGCTATGCTAAAGTAAAATAATGGTGAAGCAAATGAGAAACCATGATTTTTTTAGTCAAGGGCTTGAATGATATGAGGTAAGGTATAATTTTGTAGAAAATAAAATCTTTACAGTGATAATAAGCCTTAAAATGTTCATAACAATGATCTTCAATATCAAAATCTATCTTATGGTTTCTCATCTTGGAATGAGAGACTTACTTCTTAACAAATTCTTGAATGAGAAGAGGGATAGTTAGATTACCGAGGTCATGAAATATGATGTGGTGATCAAGGTCACTAAGCTAGTGAGATGCAAAGGCTTATGTGAGCATATGGTTGAGGACCTTAATGAAGATAAATAGGTTGTCTTTGTAACACAAGACAACTCACAAACAAATGCATCTCCACCTCACACTAGCTAGATCAAGGATATGACAAGGTTCTTGATAATAGGTGAGTGACCATAAGGTATGGATAGGGTAAAGAGAAGGTATTTTAGACTTCAATCCATACCTTATATATTGGTTTATGGGGTTCTATTCACAAAATACCTCAATGGAATGCTCCTATGGTACATATATGATGACCAAGTGACAAGGCTCTTATATCAATTATATATTGGGCTTATAATAGGTCATTTTACCCCAAGAACTATAAAAATAAAAGTAATGAGAGATGGTTATTTATGGTCCAACCTCTTCAAAGATGAATATGCATGGATGAAAAAGTGTTAAAAGTATGCTCTCTTTGTAGGCAATCAAAGATTGGTAGCCCTTTCTCTCAACCCAATTAAGGTATAATAACCCTTCATGTAGTGGGTTTTGGACTTCATAGGAATGATTAATCCACCTTCTAGTGAAGGACACAATAGGTACTCACTGCTACTAATTACTTCACCATGTGGGTGGGGAAAATTTCCCTTAAATAAGCCAATAAAATAATAGTGTTTGACTTCTATGATAGTATAGTAATAAGGTTTAGTTACCAAAAACAATAATTTTAGATAATACCCTATCATTGTTTTGCATGAGGACAAGTGAGTGGGCACTTCAATTGGGAATTTACCTTAGTACATCCTCCAATTACTACCCCTAAGTCAATGGGATTGTAGAGTCAAGAAAAAAAACTTGATAAGCATCATCAAAAGGACTATGGAAGAGAATTAAAGAGTGTGGCACAAAAAGTTAAGGAAAACTTTATGGGATGATAGAGTAACTAACAAGGTTTCCATTGGAAAATCACCATTTATCCTTGTATATGAGATAGAATCCAAGTTTCCCATCTCTCTTGTGTTACCTACCTTGGAATTAATCCATCAGTTTTAGTTGGTGGAGAGTGAACTTATGAACATGAGAATGGCATAACTCATAGATCTTGTAGAAATGAGAGACCTTAAAATGTATTTAAAATGAATACATTAGAGTCACATCGATTTTAATTCAATAAATCCTTTATAAAGAGAGCCATAGCAAGGGATTTAAAGGAAGGGGATCTAGTCTTCAAGTGGGATTCAAATAAGGCCAAGCCAGGAAACCACACCAAGTTTGACAACTTGTGGAGTGGCCTTATGTGATCCATATATATATATATATATATATATATATATATATATATATATATATATATATATATATATATATATATATATAATATAATGATTTTCAACTTGTCGAGATATATGGAGAGGTATTACCCATCTAGGTCAATGAGATTCCTCTAAATCTTTTTTATTATAAGAGTTTGTAAATTTTGTATATATTGTACATTTTGTATCATTTTTCATGTTTCCCTCTAAGCACCTTGTGCATATATTTTTAGTTGTGTGTTTCCCTTCCCTAAGTGCTTTGGGAATAGTGTTGGTTTTGTTTCCTATTATCCTTGTTTATTCAAAATGAGGTTTTTATAAATAAGACAACCTTGTATCAATTTCATATCACTTAGGAAGGAAAGACTTGTGACCTTGTATGCCCAATGGAACAAACAAGGCAACTAATCTAGTGCATAGAAGACATGAAATCTCAAGTCACAAAAAATGTTGACTAAATTTGGCCTACATATGAAAATTTTTCCTAGATGGATCAGGCCACTCTCTTTGACCTTTCATTAACCTTCTACCCCCATGACTAGTCCCTTTCAGGTTCTGATTTAAAGATGTAGTGCAGTATCCTAAGAAGTCCTACTGTGGTGTGAGAAGCATAATAGATTTATTTTTAAGTGGGTGATCTAATGGTGGAAGTATAAGACAAAACTCATGACCCTACCATATGTCACTTGAAATCTTTTGAAACACTTTAAGCAAGCTTTAAGGTGAATTTTGTGATTTTGAGGAAAATGCCTTAAAATAGGTCTAGAACTAAAAGTGAAGTATCCAAAATGTTTCCATGGTATTTGATCTTTCAAAGGAATGAGTTATATTTATAAAAAGTATCATATATTCTAATGAGTCAAAAATAAGGCCTAAACAAGCTAGTATTCCCAAAAGACCCCCAAAAGTGCAGTAGATGACTTAAGGGTCCTTTAAGTGACAAAGTAGCTTTTGAGGAAGTAAAATTGGTTTTGAATTCCTCCCACCACATTATGGATTTTTTTACCCTTTTATACATTTTAAATTTCATTTTTAGTCATTTTTAAAGGAGGAGAGGAGTTTGGGAGAAAAAAGATGTATTTTAGAGCCTTTTGGAGCTTTAGCAAAATAGGTTTTGAAGGATTTGATTTATTCAAGGGCTCAAACATAATATAAAAGATTTCATGATGTCACTAATTCCCTCCCATAGGCCTATAAAATCATATTATAGTATAATAACCAACATAGGTAAGGAAAACCTATTGGCTACAAACTAGGCATGAAATAGGTTGTCTACCATTAATGGAGGTCCAAGTACTTCACAATGTTTCCATAAGGAAGGAAAGGTCATTAATAGACTATTGAATATTTATTAAGTATTATAATTCATAGTTAGGATTTTGGTTCTTCATTCTAAGGAAAAACCATTTTGGGTAGTTTAGGATAGCTCTAGGAGAGCCTAAGGTTTTCACTCAGTATGGTCAAGAGAGAGAGAGAGAGATTTGGGATAGAATATTTTGGTCAATGAGAGGTATACTAATTAGCTTTCACTTTGTGGAATTGTTTTTCTATTTAACCTCCCCATATTTATGAAAAATAGCTAAGATTTTAAGGGTGTCAATGAGAAATTCAATGATAAATAATGGTTTTAGAGGTGTCAATTAAGGTTCAAATAGGACATATCAAATTGTTTTTCAAATAACTCATTGTAAGAAGGCACTTATGTTATAAAACCTATTTGCCTTCTTGACTTTATGAAAGGGCCATTTGATCAGTTTCAGAGCAAAACCTCGGTTAGAGAGATAATGTACCTTCTCCTATTTATTCCAAATAAACTTAATTAATTTATCCCCACTCATCAATCCTCATAATTTTATTAGATCCTTGATGCATCAAATGAGGATTAATATAGCCTAAACAATCTCCATTTACAACCATGGTTTGAGGAAGAAGAAAAGGAATTGCACCATTTGGGGGATTTGGCTTAATTATATCTTATGAATAAGTGAAACCATATAAAACCCCAATAAATGAATTGGTTTTCACCTATAGGATAATGAGCTAGTTCATAATTGGTGACCTTCTTAAGGTCTAAACTTAGTTATGATTGCATTTGGTGTTATAAGGTAACCTATAGCCCTAATAGACTGAGGAGAGATCAAGAATGATTTAAATAAGTATAAAATACATTTTAATGTTGAGTGAAATTAAATATGAATTCTTAATCAAATTAAAAATATCATATTGTAGGATGATGCCACCTTTGTCTAGCTACAGTCATGGTGATTTGAGCTCTGAGCATAGTTATGGAGATATGTTTAAGAGTATTAAAGGTATGGGACACCTTATTGAATTATAATTTATTAGTCAAAATTCTCAAGTGTCATAAAATAGTTGTGATATCCATATGTAACACACATACATAGTCAGCCCATGGAATGAGCATATATAGGTGGCTTGTATAGAGTCATGAAGGAGTTAAAAGGAGGGTCTTAACATTTTTGGAACCTATTTGAGGTTTAAGGATTTTATAAAGGTTCATTAAATTATGTTTGAATCAATATACTAGTAGGTAGAAGTGAGGAGTCACTTCAAGAGTTGATGATTGTGAACTCAGGGATAGTTTCCCTAAAGCAAAAAATATAGAACTCACCCTTTTTGTTGATGCCAAATTATAATGTGATATAGGGTTTTGGTCTATCCAAATAGATTTATATTGTATCCCCAACATATAGGTATAAACCTAAAAAATTAGGGTATGTGACTAGATGAAAGATGTGTTTGAATATCTCCAAGATGCATAATTGTTCACTAAAGTTTTTCAGTGTTGTCTACAGGTTTTGAACCTTAAATGACCTAAACATCCCAAATTTTCAAATAAGGAATATATTCATATGTGGGTGGCCTTATTGACTTCAATATCACATTTATATTCTAAATTTCATCTAAAAAGGGTTTAATTTCAAGGTTCAATCCTTCATCAATACCTATAGGTATCCTTTTCCTTTGAGACAACTCACCTACAGCTGACTGTAAACTCCTATGTCACTTATGAGGTGATTCTAGACATGAAGACACTAACATTTTTGATATAATATGATTCCAAATTATTCAAGGGATCCAAAGGTGACGTGACATAGTATTCAAAATGGATTCTCATTTACAAAACCTTACTTGTTCCAACATAATCAATTGTAGTTGACTGTAGGTAATAATGAGTTGAGATGGGGTGTTTTGATGTTAACACATATTGAAATCAAGGTAAATGGATCTAGACAGATATAAAATGAATTTTTAACCTCTAAATGGATCTATATACATAATTTTCAATGTTAAATCATGTACTAACACCTACAAGGGTCTCCCTCAAACCAAAAAGAATAGTCAGCATTTATACTCAGTCTTGACCACTCAAGGTGTATGAAGAGGTATGTGGAAGGTTCAAATGGTAAAAGGATTTTGAAAAACTTCATCATGGTCATAATAATCTCAATAATCTCTCCCATAATTAAAATATAGATTAGAAAGGCTCCAAAAAAGGCAACCTATAGTCACACATCAAAACATGCACACAATCAACGATTCTCACATGTTTGTTTTGGGTTTTGATGCATTTGGATGTGCTAAGGATACCAAATACCCTTAAGAATTTGTATAGAGAATATATGTGGCTTAGATAATCTCACCAAACAAATTATTTTCTTTGGACAATAGGGGAAGGAATTACCCTCTATTTTATCTCAGATAGAGGGTACTCCCTTATAGTGCAAACTTGTAGACTAAAAAGGAAGAGTATAAAAATATGAGATACAGGGTGGTGAGAAATTTGAAATAGGTTTGGATGGTTTTTTAACACATGTAAAACCATCCATAGATTATTGAAACATGTTAGAAAGGTTTAGACCTTCAAGGATGTGAACAAGCCTATTAGGCATGGTTTAAGCCTAAAGCCCAAGTAGGGGATAAATTCCATATCTAATGTTAGATGAACATTAAAATGAGTTTGAACATTTTAGTATGGAATTAAGTGTTTTTCACATATTTTAATTCAAGGAAAGCATAAATCAAACCCTCAAATCCAAACCTACAAACCCTGTAGACTGCTTCTACATGTAAAGAGACCAAGAGCCTTCTAGAAAAGTAGAACAATAGAGATAAAGTGTTATTTGAGTGTTTATTGACATATGGGACATTGAAAAAAACATATATAATGTTATTTTGGATTTTTAACCTTTCTAAAACTCAAGATATGTATTTAAGTGTGCCCTCAGAATATGCAGCAGGAGGAAAATCCCTAACCTAAGGTTTTGCCCATTCAAAGAGTTTCAACCCTTAGAAATTTCTAAAAATTTGTAATCCTACCTATTTTGATATGAATAAGGTGAATAATAAGGTTTTAGTTTTATTGAATTCTGCACACTATAGTTTCTAGATCTAGGGTGTGCTTAAGGGATAATTAGGCCTAATTGAGGGGAGGATAATGAAGAAAGTGTGGTCTAAAAATAGAATTTATATACACATAATATTTTCAAAAATTTATCAATTAGAGACACTTTGTATCTTGTAAGAACCCATTGAGTCTCAATATTTTTGAGTGTATGCCTTAAGGAATGTATTGGGAAAGGGGTTTGAAAACCATTGGTGCTTTATAGGATTATTGTCCCTTTTGCCACTTGTTCTCTACACACTTATTTCCTAAAACAATTATCCCTAAGCTTGTTCTTCCCTATTATATCCATTACAAGAATTTGCTACATTTTATCCTCCTTTTCCTCACCTAAATACCTTTTTTTCAATTGGTTGTGATAGGTCGACTGGGTCAAACCTATATAGTTTCAATATATTTTCACTTATGAATTATGTTAGCCTTTGGCTAACCTAGCTTTGGACCTAGTGAATAATTGTTTAAAATTATGTTAGGTCGACTAGGTTGACCTTGTTATCCAAGATTTTTGGAAGGGTGAAGGGTAAAATCTACCTATATATACAAGTTCATTTCCATTATTTATAAAGGATAAGTGAAATAAGAAGTAAGAGTGAATGAAAATCTACTTATTGACCAGTCTACTTGAGAATAAAAGCTTAGGGTTCCATACTTTCTTTGGAGATACAGATCTTGTCTTATGGATAAGTATTTTGGATGAATTGATAGGTTGTGTAGTCTATATCTAATTTATTTTTATCATCCTTACATAACACAATAACCTCTTGTGAATCACTTTAGCCAAGGGAGAGATTGAGGCTCGACAAGCTAGTCTTCAAAGGTAAGTATTCATAACTTTATTTATCCTTTGTAACAGTAGATAGATATGCATTTATGTTTCTCTTCCATGCATTAATATTTTGTATACATTGATGTGAGTATATGTCTTCTATGCATGTTTAGTTTTATTGTTTCTAACCCCAAATTTGTGCCACAAGCTTTGGTGAGCATTAGATTAGATTTAATTTACTTGTTATTAGTTTAGGTGAAATATAATAACTTGGGACCCCCTTAAGGTTATTACATGATTATGTTTGACTAAAGGCTTTAGAACCTTCCTTAGCATAGTGTATTGTAGTAAGAGATCCCCTAATCAGGTCTAGTGGATCCCCATATTGGTCATATTCTTGCTTAAAAAATTTGTCCCCAATTAGAAGTGTATTGTATGATCTATCTTCTTTGAGATAAGATTGATTTATAGACATGATTAATTTTTTATTGCATACATTCTAGTGAACCTGACATGAATCTAACCCTTTCAATAATTGTTTCATTTATTTCATTATTTTATCATTTTAATTATCATATATTCTAAATACTTGATTGACTATATCGACACATTTATAACTTCTATGCACATGTTTAACACATAGCCACATCCATATTACTTTATTTTATATATGTAGGTTCTTATCCAGGTTCAAGTTACTAGATCAACTCAGTCAACATAGTATAGGTTTTTAGACTTTCAAATTTCTAGTTTAGATTACTAGGTCAACCCAATCAACCATGTACACTTTTAAGTATCAGATTCAGACTACTAGGTTGACCCTATATATTTTAAGCACTCAACAATAGTTTTTTGTAAAGCTTGGTCGACCTAATCAACATAGTTAGTAAGATTTTAAAGCATTTATTAAGGTCTTTTGATATAAATCTCACTTTTCCTCATATCCAAACCCACCAAGGGTAGCGATGGTGCCAACACCTCAAATTTCTTAATAACCTCATAGGATTATACTCATGGATCATGTTATGACTCGGCCTTACAACTTTACTAGGTACCCAGACCACTATAGCTTACTTATCTTTGAGATGTGCGTGACCCTTCTTTGACCTTCTATAGGCCCCACACCTTCCTTAATAAAACTTGCATCAGATCCCATTCTTTCTCCTACTATAGTTGAGCCCATGCCTACTTCTATTGTTACTAAGTCTATCCCTACTTTTGATCCCATCACTCCTTTCATTGAGCCTAATCCCATCCTTTCCCCACCATCACCTTATTTAGGTGATGGTTTACTTATTTTACCTCAGATGGCTCCATTTCCTACCAAATGGGCTGATGAGACTTCTCAAACTCCTTTCATTTATGTTATACCAAATGGGCTGATGAAACATTAGTAGCAATTCACATCCAGCTTCATAGAGATATATTCGATGTTCTAGATAATGTGTGTGGATATATTTATCAATATTTATAAGCACATGCATGGTGTTTTAAAATTTACATTTAGATTGGATGTGCGATCCAATCCTATCTTTATCTATTTGTTATATCATTTGACATTGTATCAAATTCTTATCTATCTTACATAGTGATGTTTGCTTTCTCACTTCATATTTCTTATACTATCATTTATTTTTCTCTTATGGATGTTTTTCCTCATCATTGATTTTTTTCCTTCTTTAATTTATTTCTTACAAATTACATTTTTTCCTCTTCATGATTGGTTGCTTTCTTATCTCTATCTTTCATGGATAATTGTCATTATGAATTGGTTATACAAACCTAGTTCCCTTTAGTCATTTCTTATTTACCATGTGATCAATTAACAAAAAATTAATCTAATTATAATCTCCTTTCACTAGTTCACTTTGAATATACTTTATTCCCTTTCTTCCCTTTTCAAAAACTAAACATATACATGGTTGAGACTTGAGATAACATGTTGGTTCATTGTTAAGCCTAAGTGTTCTCGTCAGTCTTGTATTTAGTTACTTAGCTTCCTTTAGCCTAAGCTTATAGCTCATTCATGTGTATCAATCTATCTCTCATGATTGGTAATTAAAATTCCATATGGAGGAGGAATCTTAAAAATCCTTAAAAAAATTTAAAATCCAAATCATTTAACAAAATGCAATGATACAAAAGGCAAAACATTCAAAATTCTTAAAAGTTAAATCACACTAAAAGACATGATTCAAAGCACATATCCTTATTATACTCTAAGCTCAAACTCAAAAGATAGCCTCATGGTAGAGCTGAGGTCCATTGGGGTGTGTTAGGCTAGTAGATTAGAAAAGGAGAATAAAAAAATCTTTTATTGCTACTTTCTTTCTCATGCAAGTACCTAATCTTCACAGTAGACCAATGACTCTATAAGGGGTCTTGAAGAATGGAGAACATGTCTTGGGAAGGTAGGTCCATTTTAATTTTCTTTTACCAATATAATTTCATGATTTGATCTTATTATCGTGCACATTTTTATACAAATCTTTATGTCTATAATGAACATGTTTCCTTTGTGCATTGATGGTCACTAGTCACTTAGTGTCTTCTCATGTCTTTAGTATGCCTCATGTTTCCTAAGGTTTTCTCATAATATGCCTAAGTCATGATTTTTACATTCCCTTTTTCACTCCATATATTCCTCATATTTCCTCTTGAAAAATATTATTTTGTTCACTACTCACTCCCCTTGGGATTCCATTTGTGAGTTACATTGCAAGATTGGGGATAACACCTGGCTATCCTCATAAATTACCATAATTTCACCTTATTATTACCCATATCATTTTTTACCATATTTTCACATTTATTCCACCTCTATGGTGTTCCTTTTTTTATTTTTAGTATAAGACCATGGATAGGACTTGACCCTCCTCACAAAATTTTCCAATAATCCAAGTCACAATCAAAATTACATGTGTCAAATATGAGATAAGATGTGATTGATTATAAATTTACACATCATTGACATGATCCCTAGCTTTATTTAGTATGTTTTATGATTAGTTTATTTATCTTTCACTTTTATCTTATTATTTTCCAAGTGTATGTAAGAATCCAACCATTTTTTGAATTTTCCATGCTTCCTAGCTTGAATTAGTGTGATACATTTAAGACCAATTTTGCCAATTTTTTTTAATTTTGTACTTCCAACATGACTTAGTATGATTGATTAAATTAATTAATTTATTTTTGTTTCATTTATCTATTAGTGTAGTATTTTTTCCACCTAGTGGTTTTACCTACACATCTTTTCAACTTACCTAGGTTAGTTAATTAAATCATTAGGGTTCATTTACCTTTGAGTGGGTTCTAATTGTGAGTTAGGGTTTTACCTTTTTGATGACCTTATCTCACCTTATATGTATTTTATTTTTTCTTAAAGTGGCTAATGTAAACATTTCCTTTGTGTAATTTTCTTGTTTTCAGAGATCTCATTCTGCCTATATAGGAATTCAACATTCATCATGTGGCTGCTATTCAGAGATCTTAGCAAAATTTGTCATGGTGCTAGAGCTTTATTGATAAACTCATGCATTTGCATCCTTTATTAAGATCCTCATACATTCACCTTGTTGTTTTTTCATACTGTATGGCTACAATTTTTGACTTTGGAGGCATTTTTTGAAAACTACATCAAAACTCATGTCAGGAGGCCTTTGATGAAAAATCTACTTGCATATATTTTGTGGGTTTTTTGAGATATAAAATGGTTTGTTCTTATTTTTTTGATAAATTTCATGAATTTTCCAAAAAAAATGATTTCTTATATTTGGTCTCCATCCTTATGGCCAATGTAATCCAATTTATAAACCCTAATTTACTCTCCATAGACCAAATCAGGTTCTCGAAGTGCTTTTATTTTCTTACTAACCAAATTAGGTTTCTAAAGTGATTCTACTTGCTCACTGACCAAATTAGGTTTTTGAAGTACTTCTACTTGCTCGCTAACCAAATCAAGTTTCTGAAGTGCTTCTACTTGCTCACAAACCAAATTGAGTTTCCAAAATGCTTATAATTACTCATAGACCAAATCAGGTTTGTCAAGTGCTTCTACTTATAAGTAATTAGGCTTCTATAGGGTGATAACTTATAAGTAATCATGTTTTTCAACCTTAATTACTTATTCACTAGACCCATTTGAGTTTTCTAGGGTTGATTACTCATTCTTTTTTCATAAGTTGTAGTTATTTGAAACTCCAAAGTAAAGTAGCTCAAAGAACCTAAAATACACTGTGAAGAAGTGATCAGGTTTTCTAGAGTCAATTGCTTATAACTTTTTATAAATTAAACTAGTTTGAGAACCTAAATTTGAAGTTGTTTGAAACCCTAAGCAAGCAAGTGCGTGACATTCTATAAGCCATCAAATTTTAGGTGGAAGGTAATGAAGAAATAGTCTTAAGTTGTTTATTTTTTTGGATTTATAGTAAAAAAACACAAGATAGGGAAAAAATTCCATTTTTGGAAAGGGTCCAAGAATATGTCAAAGTAAGAACTTATAAGTGCCATAACTTTTGATTGGTAACTCATTTTTGAGTGTCATTTTATTTAAAAGTGCTTATTTTTTATGATCTACACATTGGACCTTCCATTGGGCCTTCCATAGCTATAAATTTTTTTCACATTTTTGTACACTCTTGAACACATTATTGGTTGTATTTGATGTTCCTCTTATTCTTTGTAATCATGTACCTACTACTCAAAATACATTTTTTAGTTAAATATGATGTTTATACGAGCATTTTTATATTTGAGACATTTAGGGGGGGTTATTTACTGATAATTCTAAGGGATACTTATGCATTTATTGTGTATTCAGTCTTTCTTTTTTTCATATCAATTTTTTACTTACTACAACAATAATTACTTCTACACTATGGATTCACTCTCTATTATTCCTCTTAAACCATTTAATTATCATCAATGGAAACCTATAATGTAAATCATCTTGTAATCCAAGGGTTACCATCAAATTATAATGGGCACTAAGACTGAAGCTACTGATGCTAGAGAAAAAATCAAATGGTTTAACCATTGTGATAAAGTCCATGGACTACTATGTCTTTCCATCTCCCCAGATCTACTCTTTCACATTGAGTCTACCAAAACACCTCCTGAAGTGTAGGCCTATCTCACCAAGCTCTTTGGAGTGCAAGATGTGATGAGAGGACATGAGCTAGAAAATGAGCTCATCATATTGAGCCCATATGACTTTGACACTGTTCAATTTTTTTTCACCAAGTTTAGACTTTTGAGATTGTATTTGAAATCATGTGGAATTGATAAGAAAGATGGATAACTTGTTCTATCAATACTCTCTAAATTGGGTTCTAAATATTTTATATTTGTGTCTACTTTCCATTCCATAAGAGTGCTCTTGACATCACATGGAAGATGCCTTCTTTAAATAACTTTGTTGTCGACCAAATTTAGGAGTAAGATAAGTTGATATAGATGGGCACAATGAATTCATCTAAATCTCATGCATTGATTGCTAAGAAAATTAGGCTTCTAATAATAGAGAGAGAAAGTAGAGCAAGAAAAATGTTGAGAAGGGTGAAAATATTTCCACCTCCAAATCAATCAATGTGACCTCTTCTTCTAGTCATAATCTAAGAAAGATTGGATCAAATGTGGACATTTCTCAAGTAAACATGATGAGAGTAAATGTTTAAGGAAATAAATTGACCACCTTACTAGCTTTCTTATTTAAAATAGCATAGGTGTTCTAGATTTTGTCAAACCATCTTCATCAACCCATAAATCCACTAAGGCAAATTAATCTGGAAAAGAAAAGGCAAAAGAGAATAACAAGGGGAAACATAAGGGCAAAGCCTTAGTTATAGTTGTGATTTCAACTCCTCCTATATGGGTCATTGACTCTGGTGCTTCACATCACATGGCCTCTTCACAAATTGAATTCAGTTCCTTAGAACCATGTGACATATCCTCTATACAACTAGGTGATAACACTTATAATAAGGTTCTAAAGAGAGGGTTTATTAAAGTGAGTGGTGAAACATTCAATAATTTTCTAAGTGTGCCCTCACTCTCAACTAATCTCTTGTTAGTCTACCAAATCATTCACCTTGGTCTAAGCATGCAAGTTAAATTCACTCCATATTTAGTGTACATCAGAGAGTTGCATAGTTATACTATTTTGGCTATGGGAATAATTAATGATTAGACCAATCTATATAACTTCTTACACTTTTATCCTGACTCTCCTTTAGATTCTTTAGATTCTTCTTTGGACTCACCTATACCTGATGACACTTTTGAGCCTGAGCATTATTCTAATATTTAAAAATCTTCTTCTACAAATGACTACAATAGTGAAGTATACACACCTCCACCATCTCCTTGTCACCTTCTAGATATTCAAGAGTTATTTCTTGATCCACCTATTGGTCTACTTCTGACATTACATGGTAATGGTCTACTGATCGAGGACACATCAAATATTAGGTAGTCTATTCCATAGTTATAGAGGATTTTATAGACCTTCTTCACCTTTAATTCTATTACACCATCTTGGCATATATAAATTGGGCCACCTACATCACATTATGTGGATCATTCCTTCCATAAGAATTACACCTTGGTTGAATATCTATCAATCACTTGGTGAACAACTCATTGTTCTAGGGTAATCCACTCTTCACTGCATCTACTTCTAATTAATAGTCACTTCCAAGAATTCCTCTAGGGGACATTAGATGGCTATAGTCAATTGTAGACCTTAACGGGTTTTTTTATCCCTCTTCTCTTCTTTTTTCTCTTTTTGGGAGGAGTTTTGTTCCTACATGTTTTTTGCTTTACCCTAGTTTATGGGAGTTACATTGTCCTTGGGTACCTCATCAAGCCTCATTATTGGGACCCAATTATTCTACCCACCTAAGCTATGCTTTAGGGGGGTGTTAGTGTAGGCTTTTTCCCACATAATGGTTTTACCTACACATCTTTCTAGCTTACTTAAGTTAGTTAATTAAGTCATTATGGGTCATTTAACTTTAAGTGGGTTCTAATTATGAGTTAGGGTTTTACCTTTTTGGTGATCTAATCTCACCCTATATATACTTTCTTTTTTCCTAAAGTAGCTAATGAAAATATTTTCTTTGTGGAATTTTCTTATTTTTGGAACTCTCATTCTACCTATATAAAAATTTGACATTCATCATGTGGCCATTAATCAGAGATCTTGGCAAAATATATCATTACCCTTTTACATGACTTCCATTTTATTACATTAGTTTCATACTTCCCAATATGATTTATGTGGTTTTACTTGTTTTAATTTGGTGCCAATCTTTCTTTTGGTTAAGAACTAATCTTTTTACCATCTTGTTTCCATCACTTTTGGTTCTTTATACTTATTCATTTTCCTGTTATTTCACATTTCCCAACTTGAAATAATATGTAGTACATTTTTGATTGATTATATTTTACCAAGTCTTTTTTGCCTGTTTCTTTTTAACCATGTATGTGTCTTACATAATGCTAGAAAAGAAACCACAAATAATATATTTCTTATAGCATATACAACAAATAGCTACATACATATGTTATAAATATATATATCCAAGAATAAACAACCATAACCATAATGATAAACACATATAACCAACATCCAAACTATCAAAATGAGGCATCTCTATATATATCATGAGTTTTAATATAAATATACAACCATATACAATGTTCTAGATCTATGTCTAGGCCCCATCCTACCTATCTTGTGGGCTAGGCACACTACCTATATATCTCTCAGTCTAACTCCTCTAAATATAAAACTATAATGAGGTTATCTAAGATCTCAATCGTAACACCTACTCCTATAGATGAGTTACCTAAGCCTGCACCTATGCCAATTGGGCTAGGGTCTCTAGATGTGTTTCTCTCTCCTACTCCTAAACCTATGTCATATGGGTCAAGGTCAATGCATGTGTCACTCTCTCCTAGGCATGTACTTATGTCATATGGGTCAAGGTCATTTTATGTGTCTGTCTCTCCTACGCCTATGCCTATCCCATCTATGTCATGGTCATTAAATACATAGCTCTCTCTTTAATGAGGGCCTAGCATAATTATGTCTCTCATATACCTATCTATATTGGTGGTTTCATCCCCTCTCTATATGCTCATAACTTCATCATGGCCTCCCTAGCTAATATGAACCAGCTCACTTGAGCTAGGGTAGATGGTACACTAGGATCCTCTAGTGTAGTAGGGTTGTATGGTGTCAACACCTCATCTAGGATATCATGGAATTATCCCCTCACTAGGGACCCCCATTTTATCTCCTCATCCTCTACCACACCTAAAAAAAAAAACTAGATAGATATTAGATCACTAATATATCTTAAAATCTATCTATCTCTAGTCTATTTCAAGTAAACTTAAGCAAAATTTAATCACATTTTATTACTTGTCTATGTTAACCACTACTATCTTACCATCTATATGATCATTAAGTATTGTCTCAGCATCCATGAAACTTATAATAACTTCCTCTATTAGTCACCTCCTAAAAAAAATCTTGGAGATGCCACTCATACCCATCTTAGGCTATGATTGAGTGGTCTATCTATATTCTAACTTTTCTCTAGCCCACTTGCTTGGTCATTTGAGATGGAAATAGTCTCTATTATCTCTTACTCTTGATGCTTCCATTGATGCCATATCCATGGTAGTTGGTTCTCCTCCTACTATAGAGCTGGTGGTGATACCTATGGTGCTCCTACCTTCACACCTATCTCCTCTCGCTCTATTGCTTATTGTGCTTGACCAGTCCATGGTCTCTCATAATATGGCTTGAGCATTGGCCTCATGACTATTGGCCCTATTCCTCCTCTCCCCTATGTCTCTCTCACATGTTAGGCCCAAAGTGTGGGCACCACTATCATCATTATTGGGTGAGGCAAGTCCATCTACCCCAGTACTCATGCCACTAAATATGGCTCCATCTACCAGGTGTAGTACCCTATCACATCTATCCATACTAAAATTGGTGGCATTGTATCCTAGCTAGGCCATATCATAGTGATTTGACCATATAGATTCCATAATGTATCTACTCATCTCACTATTTTTAGCACTAACATGTGGGGCATGGCTCATGCTACTTGGTCCTATCTCCATCTCTAAACCTAAGGTAACCTATCATCAATCGTATGGGGCAACTTAGTTAACAAATACATGGAGAAACTTTCATAGATCCATGTCATCAATAATATGATTGGTCCCACTAACTTCTACCCTCTGTATAACACTCCATATATGTCATGCATGAGTTATAACCAGATGATAAATCCCAAGTCATGTAGCACCCTATATTCTAATATCATCCTATTCAAGGCTATTACAAAGAGTGGTACCTTATCATCTGACTTGTGACACAACACTCATGCTATCACAAGTCCTATCACAACCTTTTAGATGTCTAAAATCCATATTATATACAAATAAAACATATTCACCGTCAATATAGGGTGTATCATTTCTAAGCCTATCACCCATACAGATAAGGCTCTCCTCTCCTCATCACTATTAGGTGCTCTTATGACTATAGGTGTCCCTATTATGGGAAATCGTAGGATAGAATTTACATCCTCTAAGGTCATAACCACCTCTATAGTATCCCCCTCCACCTCCCACATGAAGGTGTTAGTCAATCATTCCTAGCATCCTAAGAACATGACTAATAGATCTAAGCTAAGGGGTATCCTACACATATCTACTATACCACATAGACCTAAATAAATCAATCTATCTCTATCTTCTATTGAAAATAAATATAATAAGTTTGGGATCTATGATGCATCCACTAAATTCCAAAATCTTTGATATCCTTGAAATTAGGAAACAATAAAAAGATATATTAGATCCTCCATGTCATGCATAATCAAAATACATTTTTTTTCAATTTTAATTAAAAAGGAGCCTAAATTGATTCAATTTATTCATTTTTAATCAATTAAACCTATTTTAGCCTACTTGGCCCTTTTATCCCTTACTAAGTCATTCTAGGTCATTCTAGCACTCTTTCAGCCATTGGCATGCATTTCTATACTATTCTGGTCATTTGGTCAAATGCTAGTTTGACCAAAATTTCCCTATTTTGACCTCATTGACTTAAAAATGTAATTCAACCCTCTTATTTCCCCCCTTAGTACTATGTTTTCATACTAGAATTTTATGCTTAGTTGGCAATAATGTTTTAAGTTAGTAGTTTGAAAAACCAACTATGTCATCACATACCTACTAGGTCAACAATATAGATTTTGTCACATTTTATCCTGTTAGGTCGATTGAGTTGACCTAGTTGTTTTTCCCTATTGATCCTTTAAATTTTGAAAAATAAGTTCCTTCTATTAATTATTTCCCCAAACCCTTCAAACCCATTTCCATAATTGATTTTTCTTTCCCTTAGTACTTAATTTGGTTTCACTTCAATGTCTAGAAATGCTTTAAAACACAAATTTATAAAAATACAATTAAATCACTAAAGAATTCAAATTTTGGCTTTTATATTCTTAGTTTCCTACCTATCTTACACCTGCTTCCACATTTGGGGGTCCCTCTTGCATATCCTATCATCTCCTTGCCATCTTAGCTCATTTGATCTCTCAGAGCTCTTTTTCTATCCTTCACAAGTCAAAAAAACCAAATGAATTTCATTTCAACCTATTTAAAATAAATTTTCAAAAATATTAATCTTTCAAATATTTTCCATTAGATTCCTTGTTTTGCCTCTATCTTTGTTTTTACTTATCCATTTTTTGAATCGTAAACTATTATAGAATCATGATGACCTTGAGAATATTTTCCACTACTATATGCATATCTTATAAAATTGTTGATTTTTGACTTTTTTTGCACTAACTTCTATAGGTTTGCCTAATGTTATTCACATTGGACACCTTCACTTCTCTTATAGTCTAATTTTTTATCTACAAAACTAAGGTAGGTAAAGGTATGTGTTTTTCAATTTCATCCTTTCATTTATCTTATTTGATGATTATTGCACTTTACTTATCATCAATGTTATGTGTTATCTTGTTCTATTTCTCAAAGCACCATCTTGTGTTGCACTCACATGACACATGATGAGATTCGATTAGGGAATATGTATACACATAATATTTTCAAACTTTTATTGATTACTAACACTTTGTATCTTACAAGAACCCATCAAGTATAAATATCTCTGAGTGCATGCCTTAAAGGGTGTATTGGGAAAGGGGTGGGTAGACCATTGGTGCTTCACAAGATTGTTTCCCCTTTTACCACTTGTTATCTACACACTTGTCTCCTAAAACCATTATCCCTAAGCTTTTTCTTCTCTCTTGTATCCATTCCAAGAATTTAGTACATTTAATCCTCATTTTCCTCACCTAAATCCCTTTTTATTAGTCATCTATGCTAGGTCGACTGGGTCAACCATATACATTTTAAGGATATTTTCACTTAGGAACTACGTTAGCCTTTGGCCGACCTAGCTCAGGACCTAGTGAATAATTGTTCAAAATTATGCTAGGTCAATTGGGTTAACCTTGTTGATCAAGATTTTCTAAAGGGTCAAGGGTCAAATATGCCTATATATACAAGTTAATTTACATCATTTATAAAGGAGAATCAAAAGAATTAAGAGAGAATGAACATCTGCTTATTGACCATTCTAATTGAGAAGTAAATATTAGGGTTCCATACTTTCTTTGGAGATACGGATCTTGTCTTATGGAGAAGTATTTTGGATGTATTGATAGATTTTGTAGCCTAGAGTTAAATTTTGTTTTTCATCCTTACATACCACAACAACCTCTTGTGAAGCACTTTGGCCAAGGGAGAGATTGAGGCTCGACAAGATTGTCCTCAAAGGTAAGTATTCCTAACTTTATTTCTCTTTTGTAAGAGTAGATAGATATGAATTTGTGATTATCTTCCATACATTAGGATTATGTATACATTTACATGAGTATATGCATTGTATGAATGTTTATTTTTATTATTTCTAACCCCCACTTTGTTCCACAAACTTTGGTGAGCACTAGATTAGATTTATTTTACTTGTTATTAGTTTAGGTGAAATATCAAAACTCAAGACCCCCTTAGGTTTATTACATATTTATGTTAGACTAGAGGATTTGGAACCCTCCTTATAAATGTGTATTTATATAAGAGATCCCCTAATTGGGTCTAGAGGAGCCCCATATTGGTCATATTCTTGTTTAGCAAATGTGTCCCCAATCAAAAGTGTATGGTATGATCTATCTTCTTCTAGTAGGATTGATTTATAGATATGATGCATTTATAATTTCATATAGAATTTGACCCTAAAAATTAACAAGGTGTAACTTAATAGAGGGTATATGAATATACCTTTAGTTTCTCCTGATCACTTGTACTTTTTTGTACAAGCTAAAAATTTAAAAAAGGGCTACAAGCATTAAAAGACCATTGTGGGCCTTGTGTGTAGAATGGAGGGGTGAAGTGTGTTTTGGAACATATATGGGTTTGGAACATATGTGAAGTGAGGTACAAATAACATCTACCATAGAATAATATTCCATGTTCAAGAAACCATGCTGAAGATTGAAGAGACTGTGTTTAGGGATAAGTTCCCTGAAATAACAAAACAAAGGTCTCAGGTCCTTTTATTGATGTAAAATTAAAAAATTTCATAGGTTTTTGATCATTATAAATGCATCTATGTTGCATTAATATCATAGGGTAATAACCTTGAAAAAATTATTGGGTGGGTGACTAGAGGAACATGGTGTTTGAAGGCCTCCATTTTGAATTTTTTCACTACAAGCTTTCAGTGATGTCTATAGGATTTTGAGTTTCCAAATAGCTTTGTCACCCTAAGATTTAAAATCAAGAGAATATCATCATTAAAAGTGGAATTCATGAGTTGAGAGACACTCCAAGGATCCAAAAAAACCAGCATGTTGGTAGGAGTCGGTGTTTGGCCAAAGAGTTGACACCATTCTAATAAAGTCACCTATATCAAAAAGATACACCTAAAGCCAACTAAGGTTTGCCTAAATCCAAAAGGGGAGATAGAGTGTATACATGGTTTAATTAAGGTTAAATTGAGTTCTTAAAATCATTTAATAGGGTTTAGGTATCACAATGAAGACCGAGTCCTTAATGCTTATGTCAAGAGATGACACTTGAAGCCTAGAAAAGTTATCTAATGGAAGCTAGTGAAGAGATAAAGATAAGTAGATGCTTGACATAATGAAAGAAGAATGTGATTTAAAGAGTCATTATAAATATATTATATTAATGTAATATTCATATAGTAAGGGTGATATATTCTTGGAAAACCAATGAAGGAATTGGTTTTCTTTTCGAATGGTAACCTATAGCTAGCCTCAAAAGCACCTATAGACAGCTAGGTGTACAAGGGAGTTAGAAAGGTATTAATTGTTAAAAATTAAAAGGATTATATGGTGGATATATAATTGGAATGTATAGGTAAATTACCTTCACACTTCTCACTATTTTTCAAGCTCAGTTAAGCCTAAATCAAGGTTGTATCATATAATCAATTTGAGTATTTTGAAGGTCTAAGGAGGTAACATGGTGGAATGAGGATGAAGTAAACCAATGAAGAGTGAAATAATGAAAAGAGAGGTTAAATGTGAATTTAAAACAAATTTATCATGATAATTCATAAACCAAGGTGAAAGGAAAGAAAATGCAGTTGTGAATTTTGACCAAGCAGGTGTACGTGTCACTAGTTTTTGCCAAAATGGGCATATAGGCCAAAATATGCAATATCTAATCACAAAATTTGGTATATAGGCACATTATGACCTAATATAAACATTAAAAATATTTTTAATGAATTTTTACATTGGTAACTATTAACTATTTTGGTATAGCCAACCCTATGTCAAATCATGATCAACATTGGAGTATGCCTTGAAGGAATTGGTCATTGTGGGCATGTACATGTTCAATAAAAACAATAAATTTGGTATGAATGGTATCCTTGATTTAAAAAATAATTAAATTCCATCCTAAATGTCTTATAAAGAGTGAAAGTATTTGTTATTCTTACACAATCCATAGGCAGTTAAGAAGACAACCATTGGAGACCAAATGATATTTTGTCAGTTCTGCATGCCAAGAAGAAGCTTACACCTTAGAGAGGTATTAAAATGGTATAATATGATGTTTTAAAAATATATTTTCCTATTTAAGTTATAAAATTAATGGGTTTCATGTAAATTTTTGAAGAAAGATAAGTTTAAGCATGGAGGAAGCATGTAGGTAGCTCAAGGTAGATTATGGAAAAAAGGGTCTACAGGACAACGTACACATCCAAAAGACTTTAAAGTTGGTAAGATTAGTAACCTAATATTATTATAAATAATATGGGGAAGGTTATATGATTATTGTAAGTATCTGTTGTTTATACACAATCCCCCTATGTCTCATAATGGTCATTATTCATGCAAGCATACTTTTTAGAGTTTTAAGGTGTGTTTGAGGTTTCCAATATTAGGTAAGTATTTTAAAATAATTTTAAGTTATTTTTAATCCCATTAAACAAATTTTAAGAGTTTTTACTCTCCAAAATTCATGCAAACCCCATAGGCAAGCTCAAAACTCCATAAGCAAGCTCAAAGGCATAAAAGGCAAAGTTGGGTTTTGATCATTTGGAGAGGTGTTATGAGATGTTTTATATTTAATTATTATTTTTTAAATATAATATTATATTTTTAAATTTCAAATTGTTCCTTTATTTTTTTAATCTTAAGACACCCAATTTTAGCCCTTCTTCAAATGCTCGTATCTTTCATACCATGAAGAGTTGGTCCTAGTGATTGTAGTATGTTTTGAATACCAATATATAATTTAATTTAATTATATATTTATTTTGGTTAATGTAATGAGTTTTATGAACAATTTTTAAGAGTGTAATCATGTCCAAAATACTTGTAAACCTTACAGGTAATCATCTTTACGTATGTATATTTTCATACATTATGAATGGGAGAATAATATTTTGAAGAGGTATATGTAATATATATCCATGGTAGTAGGTGGTGGAATGGGTGTCTTCATTTTATGAAGAATCATCTTAAAGGTGAGCTTACTTGAGCTCGCAAAGGAGGTTTTTGACTAGTTTTGGGTTTTTGGACTCATAGGTCCATTAAATGGCATATAATTACTTTAAAACAACATATAATGTGTATAGGACTCCCTAAATCTCTTTCCAACTTATTTTTTAGAATAATTTAACATGTTTGGGTGCCTAGGAGGCCTAAAATGGATTAAAATACTTACTTTTATAGGTTTTCAACTAAAGAAATGGTATAAAATAATGGAATAGCTCTAATGGGACATAAAACATCATTATATATCATTTTTAAATCTTCCCCAAGGTTTCTATGGTGCATTGCTAAGGTAAAAGGTGAAAACCTCAATTTATTGACATTTTATGAAATGTTGTAGGTATTAAAGGTTTTCCAAATATTAATTGTATTCCTCATATAAATTATATATATATGTTTTTAAGTCTTTTATAGGTATAAAAGTGATCTTTAGTGTTCTAAAAGTCATTGGAAGCAAGTTTCAGGGTAGTTGGTTGAGGGTGGCTCAAGCTTGTAACCTCCATAAATGGGGTCTACAAGAGTTACAAGTTTCATGGAGTTTATTGTAGGTTTAAGTATAAAATTAAAGTTGAAAATAGAAATTATTATCACAAATTAAACATGAAACTTAACCTCCATGGTTAGTTAAGCCCAAAATGCTAAGTCAACTAACTTTTTCCTAACATCTTCTTGAAGAGAAAGTGGAAGGGGGTGTAGAAATATGAGGAGAGTTTGGAGGTTGAGAAGGAAAAGTTGAAAATTCAATGAATTTTCAAAGTCTTTGGAGACTTTTTCCTTTTAGTGGATCATGACATCATCATCCTCAACAAGTTTCTATCTTCTAGTGTGTTTCTATGTTAACAAGAGAGCTTGAAGGCTATTTGAAGCTAATGAAGGTTAATTTTTTATAGAATGATTAGTTATAATTAACCTATATGTGGTTGAAAATCCATGGAAGTGGTTGTGTCTCATTTATTGAATTCTATTTGCTTGCATCTTCTCTTTCTATTCCCTTTTTATCCTATATCTCCAATTTATCCCTCATTTTTACAAGATATTCTCATTTAATAAGGAGAAACCCTATCAAAATTTGTAAGAAAGAAATTTTTAAGTAAAAAAGATCATTTTTCACCTATCTATTGCCTCTAAATTATGTTTAACAATCTTGTGCATGATGGCCTTGTGAAGAAGTGTTCTTCCATGTCCATTGTCCTTCTTTCTTGCCTATTTTGGGGTGTTTTTTAGTTAGTTATAGGTCTAACCTTTATCTCTTTCTACCATTAATGCATGTTTTGTGTGAATTTTAGAATTCTTCTTTGTTTCATGTACTATTTGGTGAGCCTAGTTTAAGAAATACTTATGGAAATTATCTAGTTTGTGATGTTGTATGAATAAAAAATTTCTTATTATGAATTAGAATATATTTCATGTTTATGTGAGTGTTAATCAATTTGGTGTATCACCCTTTTAGTGTTTTTAATTACCTTATACCTTCTTTCTATCCCTTTTCCAAGCAAAAATAGTAGTTTAGGTGATCTACTAAGATGAAGCCGACCTTCTCTAGAGGTTCTACATCACTAAAAGACACCCATAGCTTGAGTTTGCTCCAATATTTTAGCTAGGAGTGAGATATCTTAAAAAAATCTCTAATCAGGGTGTTATTATACACTACAACATGACCCACTGAAACAAACCAAAAACCTAGTGAATAATAATTAATATAACATTGATAAAAATCCATGTGGTAACAATGATGTCAAAAGATCCTAATAACTACAATTCATGGCCTATTTGACCATAAAAACCATCAAGAGTCCCAAGAGGATTGTGTCAAGTCTATAAATGTAATCAAAGTGAAATTATATTCTCACCAACTAAAAGGCCCAAAAATAATTGATTGTGGGATGATTATGGAGTAAACTGATCAAAGAGACCTTTAAATAAATTAGGCATGGATCTTTCATTTAATCATCACCTAAAAATTTAATTTATAAGTATGCATAGGGCATGGTGGAATGACAACCCCAATAAAATTCCTACATATGCTAGTAATATTTGAATCTAATCACTATTATCCCCCAAAATTTAATGAAAAGTAATTAGAATGGCATGAGTCTTCACATGGAATATGCATTGAAGAAGTCCAAGGAGAGACAATGAACATAAAGGACAAAATTCATTCATAATATGTGTGATATCTAAACTAAAAATCATACTCAAGATGGTGAATTTGTCAGGATCTCAACTCTATTCCCCAATCATGATTGAATATTGTAACCACCCCGGTAGTGGGATCAACAAACTTCATGGAAATTTTTTTCTATGTAAGGGACATTGTTTTACCTTTGAAAATGTTGTCACTTAGTGTAAATAAACTCTATCAAAATTGTAATATAATTTTTACTTTTTTAGATTTTATCTTCTGCTCATTGAATGTTATCCACTATTCTTATTTTTGAGTCTATGATTATATATGAGGAGTGATTTTATGCCCAGTTATATAGGTAGATGTGTTAATTAGATTATGCCTAAGATAATCTAGTTCCTTGATTTTATTTTCATTCTCTCTTGAATGCTCTATTATTTATGTGTCTTCAATTATAAAGTGTTTCAAAATCTTTGTGTGTAATTTACTATAAATATTTGAGTGTTTTCAGTTGGTGAAGACTTCTCAAGTTGAACATCTAAAATTATGCCCTTAGAAACTTGCCCAGTATGTCTGTACAAGTTTTTGAAGCTACTAAATTAGGTATTCATAGGTATAACTATGACTCAACATGTTTTAATTCTCAATCATTGACATTCTCTTGACTAGAAACTTTGTTTTCTGCTCTCCCTTCCATTTTTTTTATGTTTGTGTTACACTTAGTTTTTCCCTATGTATTTTTTATAAATTTTTATTAATGTATTATGTGTTGATTATTAGTAGATATGTTGTTTACTTTTAGTTAGATTATTTATGCTAATTATGTTATTTGGTAAAAAAATATATTAATTTTGATGAGCTATTAAATTATTCTTATGATCATGATTTTTAAGGACATGTTACTTTAATTAGTTTTTATGGTTATATGTTTAATATTACCATGATATGGGATAACTACCATTTTATTTGATGAGTTAGATATAGGATATTTCTACCCTTATTAATGGTGCAGAGGGAGAGTATCGTCAGAGATAGGGGAACAAATAGATACATTGGGAGTAAAGAGAAAAAAATAAGTAACCATCACACACCACTTATGTCTACTGGATAAATATTTTCTTCTTGTTTATAACTTCGTGGTTTATTAAGAAAAGTTACTTAATTGTTGTTGTTGATTTTCATATCTATCTTTGGTGATGTATGTTTACATTCATCTTGGTCATATTATTTTTTTGTTG